>WEDG01003029.1:27500-258617 GCA_017591395.1 Schistocephalus solidus
AGTATTCCCGCTATCTAACCCTAACGTTAATTTCCAGCCTAAACTTAAAACTAACCCTAGCTCTAAACTTAACACTAAATCTCATCACCCGGAAAATTACCTCGAGACACCCAGAATATGGGGTCGTTACTCTCATGTCTTGCTCCAAGTGTTTGTGCAATTGGTGAGCCAACTGCTTAACAGTCCTCAGCTTACATTTTGAATGACTGAGTCCCTCCGGCAGGCATCAAAGGAATGGGGTCGAGATGCCACAAGACGCGGGTGTCTACTAGAAACCGGACACCTCGGGACAGAGCGGAAGTTAAGAGAGAGGGGCCGGGGCAGAGATCGAAGGATATAGGCGTGAAGAACTGCAACTTGACCGGTACGGTGCTCAAAAATGCGGACAACCCCACCGAGATGGAGTGTGTTCGCCTAGGGCGGACTTCTGTCCGTTAAGGGCCTGAATTTCCATTGGTAGTTGCCCCTATCGGCATTTCCGGGAAAGCGGTTGCTGCCGCGCGCGCTAGGATCTCCAACCCCACCGACCTCCCTGACGCATAAGGATGTCTAAGCAAACCAGTAGCAGACCCAGTATAATTATGCGGGCATAACCTCTCCTGAGAACGTATCCAAATCACTTATAGCCTTTATGGATGTGTGTCACCCACAGAACAGAGACGAACTGAAGGCGTCTAGGCACGGTGCCTATGGACCTCTTGCTACAAGGCGATAGCACCAACGTCATCTATCGCGTTCAGTGCCCTCCGCGTAAGTCGAACTCTGTTGAGAAGACCGGTAAACAATTGCAAACCTCCTCACGAATGAACGCAAGAAGGTAGTGAGAAGGCTGGGTCAGCCCTTTTTGGTGGCGGAACACAGAACAGTCTCTGGACAAACCGTCGCTTTCCAGGACGCTGGGTGCAGTGAAGCACAATACAGCCGGAAAAACGCACATAAGAGCTTTCATCAACCGTTGTGAGACTCCCCTTGTACGTAGCTCGGTTAGCTGAATCGCGGGCAAGAAGCCAGTCCTGATGCTGTCAGGGGCAAACCCAAGCCGCGCGAGGGCATAGGCGGGTGTGATCGGACGCAAATGGAGGCGAAGGGGAACCCAAAGCGAACATGAGCCCACCAGACCTCATCTTGGGGTTGAAGATAGACGATTGTGAATGCTGATGACGCGGATCGCCAGCACAATGGCAGCAGAGAAGTCAGCGTAGCAACCGCCGCACATCGTGTATGAACAGGTGCAAAGGGGGTTAAGGGTGAAAGACGCGGATACCTGGGAAGACAAATGCGGAGAGTACTTGCGAATGCAGGAGGGGGGTTGGGAAAATGCGTCTGTTATCCTGGGAATGGTCATCCCCACCGCGCGCAGACGGTCTTGAATCCAGTGGCCTTCCAGCATTGCCAACACGCTTTAAATTATGAGGTGCTGTATCGCACGGTCGCGGACGCTTCTGAAAATGTCAGTTCTGTAGCCTCTTGGTCATGTCCGGAGACGTATACCTTCGCTACGCGGCAGTCACAGTTATGCACGGGACTTCGTTTATAATTTAGCCGGCTTGCGCCCCAGCTTCTTACTCTCCTTCTTCCTAGATCAACTGTCTGCCGGTGTTGAGACAAGTCGAAGACCATTGAATTTGGGCGTGGATGCTGTGGTTAATAACAATAGGCGACCCATCTCCCTGTTCCCAGTCTCAAAAAAGACTAGACTTCTTTAATTGTGGTTATGATCTCACACAATGGAGGCGGACACAAAAGCCGCGTTAAGACGCAACCAATGCAGCCTGGCCCTCAGTCGGGAGAGGGGCCGACTTATCCCGTCAGCTGAAAGTCCTTGGTAAGAATTATTTATATGGCCCTCTAGGTAGGGCACGGGAATAGAATTCCCCCTTCTACGGCCCAGCACATAATTACAGGAAGGGTAACTATTATCATTTCCTAACCCTAACATAAAATTAAACCTTTATCATACTCTCAAGGCTAACCGTAGAATAACTCTTGACCGTACATTTGACACTAACTCGAAGTTTAATCATAAACTTAGTACACCAACCTTAACCCTAAATTTAAACATAACTTTAAGCTTCACCCTGAACCTACCGTTACATCTTACCCTATTTTCTTGGAATTTGACGCAAATTTTCTCGTATTGCAGACAGTTTATATTCTCCTGTCCTAGTTAGGGAGACAGATAAATTATCCTTGTGCAGTCTTTCAGGCCACGCCTGGTAGAGTGTTGACTGTCTAAGGAAGAGTACTTTAGCGCTGCAATAGATCCGGATTGACCGCACTGTCTCCTGCCACTCTCACTCACCGGCGTCCTAACCCAGTCCCGCAGACTGAGAATGCACTTGAGCGCACTGACGGACAGGATGTTATGCCGACATCTGCCTCATGCCAGACACGGATGCGTACCTCGTGGGAATGAGAAATATCACGAAGGTCCCATGTTAAGAAGACATCTCAATTAGGTTCCCGCTGCTAAGAAGGGCCGATTCATTCCGACAGCTGCCAACGTCTACAGCCACGGCTGTTCACACGTTGCCGAAGGATAAATCGTTACAAATTTACTATGGGAAAAAATGCACTGATCTACCAAGAATACCGGTGTTTCACCATAGGCCCACTCTTTGTTGTCTTTCTAGTGTCTGTTGGAGTCTATCGACGACATGGGGAGGAGAAGGTGTCATCGTATTTTATGATTGTGCTCCCACAGGGAAGGACATCGGGAGGATCCGGTAGCGACACTGAGCCAGTCCTGAGAAAGTGTGTATCAGTAGCAGAGCGCCATTGATGGGTGCACAGCTGCTTTTGACGCGTTTGAATCGAACTCTTTTAGACAAAATTGCCGATACTATTTGAAAGCTTCATACCACAAGCAGACATGGAACACTTTTACGCCCTCACTGCCAATCGGTTATAACTGCAGTTACCGATCATCGAATGAAAATATTTTGAACGTTTCCCTAGACCGGAATGGCAGGATAAATTCAGAAGATAGAAGGCTTAATTGCATGACACAGTAATTCCCCGCTATAGCACGCTTCACATTTTGTGGCTTCACTCTACCGCGGGATTTCATATGCACGCATATCTAAATATACCTCGCAGGTTTGTCATTGGTTCGCAGATTTCTGTGAACAATAGACCCTTTTTGTTTATGGTACATGCTTCCTCAGTTAGTTGGTCCAGTTGATTACATACGCGTGACGCTATTGGCGGATGGTTGTATTACGTTTTAACTATAACTCCTTAATTATATAGGATACGTACATTTGTGCCTATCTTAACTAACCTTTAAGAAAAGATAAAAGGTCGATGCTTTCTAACCGTATGGCTTATGTTTCTAAGGGCTTGAAATGTATAAAAATAAATGTATAGTTTTTGCTTCACGAATTTTCGCCTTTCTGGAACGCAACCCCCACCCCACCGATCGATCGACCCCACCCCCCGATCGATGGTCGCCACCACTGCAAAAGCCGATGGTCAGAATGCCAAAAAGGGAAGTTTTGTCAATCATAAGGACATACTCAGGAAAGCTGAAAGATAGAGAGAGAGGGAGAGTTTATTGTCTACTCAAGGAAGATGAAAAGTCGTTTTCAGTAGCTCATACACCGATTTGTAACAATTCGACCGTCATGCCTCACGGCGTAAGCGCAGCATCGGCAACCTGGGCGTGAATTGGTTTATAGTGAGGGAGACTTTCGCAGCACCTATCTCACTCCTGATTCCCGCCCCCCCCCCCCCCCCCATCTTGGTACAATTAGAACACAATGTCAAGACGACCAGAGATGGACGCGGGAGTGGTGGCTGACAAAGCTAACCAGTCCGTCTGCGCGTGTAATACACAGCATGTGCAAGGCTTTCTCGATGGTAGTTCGGATCTGACTAGTATAAAAATGCCATAAAGACCACCCGGAGAATGATCCCTTAAGTCAGTCACTCCACAAACACGCAGTGCTGGCCGTGTGAACCGTATTATAATGTCTGTTGGCAGTTTTCAAAATCACAACTTTTGTGACATTGGGTGAGTTTCAGTGCGCGTGAAATTTGCTTTGCGATGGATTCCGCGATGTCGACCTCTTCGGACAAGCACCGAACCAGTGCTATGAGAGAGTTGCAGCCTAGACAACGCCTGTGCAAGCGGCTAAGTGTGCAGGCTTAAAGGGAGCAGAGCAGTGTGCAAAGGCCCCAGAGGGTCGCGGCGTGAGCCGGCACTTAAGTGTTCCATCATTCCCAATGTGCGGCATTTGATGTAGGCAGGGATTCTCAATACCGTCTATAATGTCCTGATTTAGACCAGCACGTCTACTGCGTGACCCGCTTAAACGGCACACGAGGACAACAGAGTCACCAGCGATTGGCAGGCATTGGTCGAAGGTTGATAGGGTTTTGCTTAAGAGCTGCTTAAAAATATAGTAGGGGCCCTTTGTCTAATTATATCATGCCTCAAAGCCCGACCCGCTTTGATGCGAACAAAAAGCTCCACACTTTTCGAAACGTCTAGCACTACAGGAAGGAACTGCTACATCATACAAAAGCTTTGCATAAACATGCAGATAACGGTGATATCTAGTATTTGACATAGGTAATCATCGAAACTGTGCCCAGACTTGACTGTTAAAAACAATTTCCTTCTACTTGAATATGTTATTGACTACTTTGCAATGACGTGTATTTTGACTGCAATTTTGCAGTTAAATATTTTTTTATTAATAGTGTCTTCAAAGGCAATGCCTATTACCCTTAAATATACTGAACTATATTGAACTATCTATCCTTAGATAATGCCACCAAGAGGCCTACATTTTGGTTGCGCAATCCCTTTGAGCTATTCCATGTATAGCGAAGATTCAATAGCTCAATTAAGCCATAACCGCTGCGCGCAAAATATATGCTATCGTAAGAAGATTACTGGGTCAGTATTCTGAGCAAGTATCAATTTTAATGAACCGTTCGTGTAGTTGGCCTGATCATTCCACCCCTCGGAGATACAACCAATAAGGTTATTATACGTTGCATTTTTTGTGAAAGCTGTTGACAGTTCCGAATTGGCACCGATCTTTATTAAAGTGCAGGTGGCAGCCTCATTCCTGTCATCGAAAGCATGACTTCACGTGAAATAATGATAGTGATAGTAATACTAATGCATTGCCATTGACAGGGCTTGATAAGGCAAGGGCTATTGCGATTGACTCTGAGGATGGCTTCGATCGAGAATCCGAAACGTCAGGTCAATAATCTTCTTAAGACAGGGACTCTTAACGTGATACTGTGCGGAGCAACATAACACATTATTTATTAATGCTCCGAGGACTTCAACTGGTTCCTGTACTCGTAATACAGATAACTGCCTCAACGTGCTAGCCAATCATCAGTCTACCGCAGCGGTCTTCACCCAGAACTGACATCAGAAACCCAGCACCTTGCCAGGCAACGGCAACGGAATCCCTTCTCCTGCCTCTCCTCTTCCGATTATATTCAAGGAAGCGCCAATATTCCTGTGTCCAAACCCTAACCTCAACTCTCACCTTAACACTAAACTTAAATTGAACCCTAACCTTAAGCCTAACCCCACGCTCAACCGTAACCCTAACTCTAAACCTAGCCCAACCCTAACCCTAACACCAATCGTCCTAGAAGTTAGTGTGCGGTCCCCGAATAGTCGGGGTGTGGGTTTCCTCTTTCCGTGCCTTGCCCCGAAGGGTCGCCAGAACCGTTGTCCATTTGAGCCAGAAGTGAATGACCAAAATCGAAGCTGAAGCGTCTGAGATCCTAACCGTGGATTTCAATGTGTTACTTACTCAACCAGATGCAAAGTCGAGCCCCAGTGAGTATTCAGCTCCAAGCCCCGACCGCTTCCCACTGAGTCGAAGAAAGCCGGTGGCATAATCGAAAACAAAAGTTCTGTAGCATGAAGGTCCTATCGAGGCGTGGGTGGAAATCTAATCGCCGTGGTGGTCTTGATAGGGAAACCTGACAGGATGTGAAATTGACCGAGCAGAGCCCTGTCCCACAGCAAGTCTACTGATCGCTCAGTCTGGTCAGCGCGCTTATCTTGGGGTGACGAGAGTCCGTAATAGCGTGAGACCGCATGCGCCTCAGAAGGACGCATTCTTACGCTTGTTAGAACCAGCACGTTGCTATGATAATTTAGTCAGTTCTGTGAGGGCCTGTCGACACCCGACGACGGCCTTTTAACCCTTTCACCCCTCACCTCCCCTTCTACCACATCTCGTTCACAAACTTTATTCAGGACTGACCAACTGACCGATCGTTCCGGTGAAAGCTCACGGCTTGGTTCTTGAAGCTTCGATATTCTTGCTCTGTGTGTTCACTTGCAAGTTGCAGGATGGCATTTTCAGTGTGGACCAGAAATATCGTTCAATGTATTACTTGTAGTCCGGCTTTATCGTCTGTCTATATTTGCCTATTTGCCGCCTTGCAGTGACGCTGGCCTGGGTATTTCAGTTTTGTGTGGTGACAGCTTTAACAGGGGGCTTCTGATAGTAATAAGTCACATTTTTTCGGTGAGGAAAGCAATAGGTTCCCACCACGCGCCCAGTTGGTAACCTCTATTAATGACTGCTCCAGCTCATCCGGTACCAGAATGGGTGTATTTCGCTCTATGTACGACCACGAAATTTTCTCTAAAACAACCCAGTTAATACCATATCACAACCACCCCCTTCCCCCATAGGTTACATACGAACCTCTCCCGAAGCGCATGTATACGCGAAACCTGATTGCAGCACAACAATCAGCGTTCCTATAGCAAGCATAAAACCGCATTGCCCGTGCCCACAGGGTCGCAATAAGTGACCCAAATCAGGGAACAAGGGATGTGCCAGTATGTAATACGCGACCAGACAACATGCCAACGTAACTCTAACGCTATCCATTGTGCTCGTTAGCGTTAGCACTCCCTGCCGAATTAGCAGGTTTAGACACTACGGTTCGTTGGCCGCAGGAGGACAGAATTATCGGGTCAAATGGCATCTTTCCAGGACGTAAAATCAGATTTCAAAACGCATAAGTTCTACTGTGGTAATGAAAGGTCGCGCAGAGCCGGTCTCAGTCTTGCTCCCGTCGAGGGTCCGTGAAAAAGTGGGTCAGGTCAGCTAGGAATGACAACGTGCATAGTGGTCGTCAGCGTGACGTAAAGCCGCCGGATCTCTCGAGCTCCCCACCTGTCAGAGCAACGAAATAACGTGCAAGCCTACTACCTCGGCAACTAATGCTAACCCTAACAAAAACAATGGATAGGATTAGGTTTAGGTTGGCACTCTACTTTTCTTCATTTAGCCCTACCCACAAAACCCCTAATACCACCGGTCCCATATTACCCGCTGACGTATGCTTTTTTCTCTGAACTGGGTCGCATATTTCGATCTTGTCCCGTTGCCGCTGCGTTGGCTGTAAAGTCACATTTAAAGCAATGCGCATTCGACTTCAATTGAAAACATACCTGGACCATGTATTCGGGGCCACATTGTGTGTAGCAGGCACAGACAGAGTACGTTAATTCGTCGGTCACGGTATGCAGTCACCTCGTCAGGTGGCTAACAGGCTGGACTGTTAACATGTGATTGGGAGACAAGGAAAATGAGTTCGAATCTGGAGAATCTATTCTCACGGGACATCAGCGCATTTCTCCGCATAATAAACCTGACGTGCGTCAGTTTGTCTGAACATGATAAGAGAACTGGCATGGAAGGTTAAGGCCGCTGGACTAACCCTATCTTCCTCTGGATAGCTAGCTAGCTTTTATGCAGTATAAATGCAGTCTGAAATCAAGCTGCCATTATTGCAAATCGCTAGACCTGGGTTGGGGATCAGGCCGTGTGTGGTACGTGTAGATGGGTTCGTTAACTTTCTCAGTTGCTACTCCGTGTCCACCTCAGCTCGTCATAAATTTGGTGTGCCTTCGAAGTACAGAGGGTGTGAAAGGAGAGAATAAGGAAAGTTCGCTTCATTATAAACCAATTAATGCTCAAGTCCCCTGCTCTGCTCCCATGCAGTGGGGGTCGTCACTTGCAACGATAGAACTGTCACCTTTGCGCGCCGAGGCTTCTAGTTGGGCACGGCGCATACCTGTTTTCGTGAGCACCAGCACGTCGCCATGCTACTGTAGTCACTTCCTACGACAACCTACGATGGCGCGCCAACCAATTCACTCTAGTTAGGTAAGCTATGTCCCTGTCTACCACTGTCCGTTCATAACCTTTCCCCATGACTACTCATCTGACTGAACATCCCAGCGGACACCTTTGGCCTGCGCCGTTAATCGGGAAGCCGGTTGAGGCCACCTATAGTCAGTTCCCTGTGGTTTAAATCAAATTACCCAGAGCCGTTTAAGCAGCTCACTTGGTAAAAGCACAATAGTCGAAGCTATTGAGAACATTGCAAGCAAGGCCAACGATCTTACGATAACCGTAGTAAAAGCGATTTTGTGGGTAGGACAGAACGAGGAAGCAGAAACCCTTAGAAAAGCAAATGATTACGGTAAGGGTAATTACAGCCTAGTCACCGACTATAGATAGGGTAAGTAGAACCCGCGGAATTTAAGGGGGAATTGGCCTCCCGGATCGGTGCAAGGGGAGGAAAGCCTGAACCGGCGTCAAACAGAGATAAATGGGAACGCAGGTGACTGAATGACGAAAGTTAGAGGGGTGGAAAATTAAATCAGGGACAGGTAGTCCGGAGCCAATCATCATCACACTTTCCTTAAATATATTTAGTGAACACTGAAACTGATGATAGTTGGGAGACTCTGTTAGGTTCTCAATTATGGTTATTGGCGACAACCGTCAGCCCTATCTAAGCATAGACGGTCACGACTTAAATGTGCTCGGAGTTTTAAAGGACCTGGGCATATCATATTCTAGTAGTCTTCATCTGTCAGAGCACTGCACCCTGATTGTCTCGAAAGCATGCCAAACTACTGGATTTATTCTCAGAAATTTAAAAACCGTCAATATTAGAATCAGCCTCTATAAAATGTATGTCAGACCTAGCCTGGAATACTGCTCGTTTCTATTTAGCCTTCTGCACGCTAGTGAACGGAAGAAGATAGAATCAGTTCAGCACTTCTTTACAAAAATAGTTTTCACTTCAGAGCACAGAAACCTGTCATACCAACAACGCTGTGAGCTTACAAGCCTCGACCCATTGTGGCTTCGCAGAGTACAGATGGGACTATTTTTAGTGTTTAAACTTTTAAACAGTTGTACCTTTAACCCTCTTACATCTCTGAGGCAGCTCGACCACTCTCGGCGCACCAGTCATCGAGACGTATTTTTATTTCTTCATTTGGCACGCACCGTTAGATGCCGTAAGTTTTTTTCGGTAAATGCCATAATAATCTGGAAAAAGCTACCCCGAAGTATCAAAATTCAGCAAAGCTTCCCCTTGTTTACGAGAGCTGTCACTAGTTTTCTACATTCAGGACGCCTTCCAAAAATGTTGGGTGCTGCCTCTATGGAAGGTCTCTTCGGTTCTGATGGCGTTCACGGACTCTGAATCCTGTGCCGAACTTCATGCTGAGGGTAACATTGCTGGCTCTGCAGACCTTAACCGTTCGCCGACATACCTGCTGATGCAGAATACCGGATCCATAACACTGAAAGGAGAAGTCCTTCACCGGGCACCTGTGTCAACGCTTCCCTGTCCTGAACTTTAATCCCTCGATAAGCTGCAGTTTTTTTCTCCTGAAAACACTTGAACAACGATCAGGAGTTTTTTTTTCCCCTGACAGCTCGACCCTCTACTGTATAGCTCTACTGTATAGCTCTTTTGATCTTGCCTGTAAACTGGCAATAAAATAAATTATGCAGCAAGTTAGCTGGACTCGTGGCTACATTTCTATCTTTTTCTGTCTTCCAGCGTTGATGGAAGCTGCACACTTGGCTCTGCTTTCGCACGCAGATGCGCGAGTGGTTTCAAGCGATAGGCTCCGGAGACATCGTACCAAGTGGAAGTTCCCCTGTCCCATGCTCATAATTAGCGCAAGATGGATGGTGCGCATGGTCACCCGGCCGCCAGGGGAGGCTTGCTCTCCTTCTCTGAACGTGCGTGTTTGAGCCGGTTAACCAGCTCATACGGGGGCGAAAAGACAGCTAACACGCGAATCTCCATTAAACCCTTTTTTATGCCTACGAGGTGATGCATGAGGTACTCGAGGTAGGAAGATGAGGGGGGTCGAGCTCGGAGCTGCACGCGGTGGCCACTTACATCCCACTTCGTGTCCTGGTCTCGGTTGTTCTGAGCGCAGTGGCCACGCCTAAGTAGGAGTTTCGATTATGAGCGCAGTAGACACGCCGCTCCAACGAAACTTGGCGAGGGGGGGGAGGAGGGTGAAGCAGAGTACATTCGGGTTGTCACACTCATATACGTAGTTATTGGTTGGGCCAGCCACCGGATTCTGACTCGTTACCACTCGTTTCGACACAGCTTTGCTCCAAGAAGAGGGTTGAAGTGGTGCTGCAATTCAATTAACTTACTGCTCCTCAGGGTGGTAACAGTCAGCGCCGTGGTTGAGGACCTGATCATCGCATAGACTTGTTGGGTCCGGTAAGATTACAAGATGACCGTCTCCCCTCATGCACGTCTCGTTGCGTTGGTATCCACCCTCTGAGTCCAGAAGGCATAGAAAATCCTTCTTTATAAGTAAACCCATGACTTACGGGCAACCTGCTTTCACTCCTTAAAAGACCTCTGATAACCTGAATGGTGTAAATTTGAAGGCAGTGTACGACGAATTTTCATCTTCAAGGGTTAAGAACCACGACTGTGAGCTAATCGGCAGTGCCACCTTCGTAATAGAGACGACTGACTCGCTAATTTTTAATTCCCTCAGCAATCATTTCATTGTTGTAGTCGCTGCCGTTTAAATTGCCCAGAAATAAATCGCTAATTTGGACTAACAAAGTCTATATTAGGTTTTAGAGGTGTAGGATAAAAGTTTTTAGGAGTATATGGGCCACCTTATTTTAGCCACAGCGAGGTAACCGTGTAATACTCAATAAACTGCCAACAGACAGCTAGTATTACATAAAGGTGTTGCCCTGCTACACCATGTTGGTACTAGTTAAAAGCCCAGGCCCGTGGTTGCCCGATATGCTGCCGCTGAAATGGGTTCGGCTCATCAACGTGTCTCCCAGCGTTCCCCGTGCGCTTTCTGGTAGATACTCCATTTTTAACTTGCTGCTTTTTTATTTCCAAAGAAATTAATCGATAACGTGGAGTAAATCAATCAATACGAGTCTTTATAGGCGTAGACTGAATATCGGTGAAACACGTGTCTGGGGGTGTTTCTAGTACCTGTGTGGGCGATATCGTGTCAACACAGGTAACTCCCATACATACTACTGACTGCCCGTTAGCAGGTTAATTAATTCTACGCCGTTCTCCCGCTGTAGCCGATGGAAGTGGGTCCAAATTTTTATATAAACTTTCAGTCTACACCTATAAAACCTACACACGGGTTTCGATTATATATATATATATATATATATATATATATATATATATATATATATATATATATATATATATATATATTGTTAAAGTCGGAACCGACAAAGACAAGGGAGACCGGAATGGCCATTTCTGGCTTATTAGCCGTCATCAGCCAGTCATACCCAATCCCAAGTGTGGCACACCTGGGAGTTCGAACCCGCTGACCTTTGGTATTTGAGTCGAACGCTCTACCATTGAGCCACGGGCTCGTTGTTTTGTCGGTTGTGATCGGGAATATGATGATAGTGTGGGGCTCACCGATCTGCTTAAGGAACATGTATGTTTCCGTTGTGCCCTGGAGCTCAAACTTGAGCCCTCGAATCCCAGGGTGTGCTACACTTGGGATTGGGGTATGCACTGGCTGATGACGCCTAATAAGCCAGAAATGGCCATTCCGGTCTCCCTTGTCTTTGTCGGTTCCACTTTAACAACATATGCTACATATCGCTAAGCGACCGCCTGCGAGGGCTCAAGTTTGAGCTCCAGGGCACAACGGAACATACATGTTCCTTAAGCAGATCGGTGAGCCCCACACTATCATATATATATATATATATATATATATATATATATAACTCTTAAAATTCTGTCTGAAGACGTACTTCACCTTTGAGAGGACCATGTACCTGCAGAGCAGAGGGGACGCCAATGGGGTCACCGCTCTCGGGCTTCATCGCTGAGGCAGTTCTCCAAAAGCTTGAGACTCTGGTTTACGCAAACCACAGGCCAACGTTTTGGACTCCATACGTCGACGATACCTTCGTCATCATCAAACGAGAAATGATCAAAGAATTATACAACATCCTGAATTCCGTCTTCCCGGACATCCTATTTACAATGGAAGCCGAAAGTAACAACCAGCTGCCGTTCCTGGACGTACTTATCCATCGAAAATCCAATGGGCACATAAAAATGACGGTGTACAGGAAGGCGACCAACAACACACGCCACATCTTATGTTACCACAGTAAGCACCCGTTGTGCCACAAACGCACTTGCGTGCGAAATCTCTACAGAAGGGCAGAAACACATTGCAGTGACTCGGGCAACAAAAGGGCAGAACTGCGCTACCTTCAGCGCCTTTTCATGGCCGACGGATAACCTCGTAAGTTCATGGAGCGCAGCAGGCAGGCCAAACCAAGACAAAATCTGGTGACAGACTTGCCAAATGTCTGACGTGCGCTGACATGCATTGACGGCGTCTCTGAGGCAGTTTCTTGCCTCCTCACACCACTGGTGATCGGAATCTCCCATTGGCCGGATTCAACCATTCGGAATCTAGTCATGAGACCGAAAGCCCCCTTCCACGAGGTGAGACGTCAAACGTCATCTACTGGATCAAATGTGACTCCTGTGAATTTAACTAAGTTGGAGAGACAGGGAAGCGGTTGCAGACCCGTGTTACCGAACACGTGTGGGCAGTGAGGGGAATAGACCTATTTTCCCTGGTGACGGAACATTGTGCAAACTCTGGCACACGTTCGCCTCCCAGAAGGCCAAAATCCTGGGTCGAGGAAACGACCACGTAACAAGGGAAACAATCTAAGCCTGGCACACGGAGACTAAGTCAATCAAACATTGTATCGCTCTTCCGGCAGCCTTCCAAGCCCTCCGAGCGCAGCTCATCGAACGTAAGAGCAAACACGAAATAAGGCCAAACGTGAATCCAACCACGGGAAAACCTAGGACCGTCATGCATGAAACCACGCCACAACCAGGGACCGAAGAAGGCGCAGTCATCAATACTGCCGCATCAACCACTACCCAGACAGACGAGGAGACATACAGTAGATTGCCTAACTCATGAAATATATATATGAGAATTTGAGGTAGTAGCAGGGCAGGCATTTTAAGGTGTTAGTTCGGTTTTTGTATTAAATTGATGAGCAAAAAGCTGTTTAATAATAAAGAGATCACTTTAGATCAGTTTATTCGTGGAAAAACGGGGCTGACTGTGGCAAAATACTACGTGTCTTGCTATCCAGGAATTTTCCTACGTCATTGCAAACTACAGGTCAACGCATTTTGCTTTTATTCGCAGTTCTATAAACGAACATTAATATAAGCCGGAAAATTTGGAATATATATATATATATATATATATATATATATATATGTTCATATGTTCATATGTTAGGACACCTACTGTACCGTCAGAAGGACACAAACAGGACTAGCAAGCCAGAGCGCAAAGTAAGATCAATGCGGATGCGGGCGAGGTCTGCCAACTGTCAAAGCCGGCCCTCGACGAGAGACATGCCAACTGGCAGCAATTATCCTCCTCCCCCATCCTTCGCTTGGTGACTATAGAGATGCTTCCTGTGCGTATGTGGGCGATGGGTGACAAAGCCAATTAAGGATTCCCCTACCCCGTCTTCCTTAGAGTGTACACTGTTAAGGGAAACCCGTATAATCAACACTGTGTTAAAAAGACTGACAAACACTATGAATACAGTGAGACGGGGTATGATATTCACAACTGACAAGGAAAGCTTATATGCATATGAAACGTCGCATAGCAACATGGACAATATGAAGGTAAGGTGGAACAGACAAAGAAAATGGACTCCGGAATGGCCATTTCTAGCTTATCAGCCATAACCTGCCATTCAGACTAAATCCCGTGTGTGAAGCACGCGAGATTTAAACCCACGACCTTCGGTCATTTAGTGAAACACTTTACCATTTAGCAAGGGTTCCATTGTTTGTTCGGTTGAGCATCGGAAATAGGAAGTATGATAGTGAGGTGTTCACCAATTTGGCTAAGGAACATGTATGTTCCTTTGTACCCTGGAGATCGCTTGAGAGCCCTCGCATGCAGTCGCATAGGAACATGGACAATATGGAGGTAAGGTTGAACAGAAAAAGAAAAGGAACACCGGAATTGTCATTTCTGGCTTATGAGCCGACATCAGCCAGTCATATGCAATGTCGGCTGTGGAGCATCCGTGATTCAATCCCGCATCCTACGGTCATTGAGTGTTACACTCTATCATTGAACATCGGGCCCGTTTTTTGTCGGTTTGCGATAAGGAATATGAATTATGATAGTGAGATGTTCACCGATCTGGCTACGCAACGCGTATGATCCGATGTTCCCTGGAGCAAACTCGAGAACCTTCTCTGGCATTTGCTTAGCAACCTGGACACTATGAAGGTAAGGTGGAATAGACAAAGACAAGGGAGACTGAAATGGCCATTCCTAGCTTTTTAGGCGTCATCTGCCATTCAGACAATATACCTGGTGTGGAGCACGCGAGATTCAAACCCAGGATCTGTGGCCATTGGGTGTAACACACTATCATTGAGCAACGGGTCCGTTGCTTTGTCTGTTTTCGATCAGGAATATGACTTATGATAATGAGGTGTTCACCGCTCTGTCACATAGCGACATTGACTATATTATGGGAAGGTGGATCCGACAAAGACAAGGAAGACCAGAATGGCCATTTCTGGCTTTTTAACCGTCATCAGCCACTGATACCCAATCTTGGGTGTGGAGTACCCGAGATTCAAACCGTTGACCTTTTGTCATTGAATTTAACACCATTGAACAACGGGCTCGTTGTTTTGTCGGTTTGCGATCGGGATTATGAATTATGATTTTGAGGTTTTCACCGATCTGGCTAACGAACGCGATAGGCAAGGAGACGAGGATTCGAATTCCTGGTACGGAGGAAGAATTTCGACTATCTTGAAAAATAAACTTACAGGAAGTAACTGCGAACAAGGAATCACTGAAATAAAAAAGTTCCTCTCACATATCGGGTTCATTATCAAGGCCTTCATCAGAAATGGTAACATATAAACATTGCGGGCGTACAGAGATGCAGCACTGATGAATGTAGTAGCCAGGCCATTACCCACTAAAAATATTAGATCCAACCGTTGTTGTAAGTGTTCGTACCTGGTGCGGCAACAGCACATTCGTATGCGTTCGAATAATTAATGGCCCCTATTAACTTACCGCCGTTGGTCATTGGCATGCTAATTGCTTGTGTCACGAGTACCGCCACTAGGGTCATTATTTGCGCACCCACTCCGCGCATGATTAATTGTCCTGCTCAGGCGATGAGCCCTCAAAAGGGGTAGGGGTGTCCTTTGTGTTTTTAATGGATTTCAGACTGGATAAATATGCTTAAAGTGGCTCACAGCCCTCCTGGTTGTCTCCATCCGCGTATAGTTTGGCTTCTTCAAACTGAAACGTGTATTCGGATCCTACCGAATGAGCCGCAGCTTCATTGGTTGCCCCATTTTTCCCTCTGCTGATGCGTGTTCGAACACCCGCGTCAATACTAATCTCCCCAATTTTCTGGCGTCTTTGCATTATCAGCAAGTTCTCCAACCCCGGTAAACGACTGCATGTATTTTCGAGCCTGATGGGGGCCCGTAGACCTAATAACTTAGTGGCTGATGATCACTTTCGGTCTTTTGTAACCACAGAACAGAGTTGCTGTAGCGGGCGGCTCATGGCAAACCGTCACGCTCGTTAAAAGTTTGATCCAGTACGGATATGTCTCTAGCCTCGTATCCGCACAAACTCATTGACAAAGTTGAACAAGTGACCATTCGCTCTGGGCACCTTTTGAAGGTATTGCACTTGAGCAACCTAGTCTTCCGGTTCACTGCAGTGCCTCTAAACAAGCTGACAAATCACCCTTAAAAACAAAGTTTCAGACCGAGTTGGGGGTTTCTGCTGAAGCTTACTACTAGCATTGCAGTTACCACTTTCCTGAACACCTAAGTTTTCATTCAATCACAAACTTTGTGATAAACGAAGGCATGCCAGATTGTCTTGAAGTTTTTTATCTTCTTCTTTACTCGCGCATCAGAAAAGATGTTATTCCATCATCAAAACCGGAACCTGTTTGCTGACGACGAATGTAGCACTCATATAAGGATCCTGAAACTTGATCTGTGCCACCGCAGGACCAAGTTCGTCCTGATTTCAGCAGTTGCTGAACCCACTGCAGGTCATGAGCTCGATAACACGAAGAATTTCCATATCAGAAGTCAGGGAAGAAGGATTAGGCAACACCAGCTTCATTGAGTAGAAGAGCGTACAAGAGTTCTGTAAAGAATTGCCATAAGCGGTCTCTCCAGGCAAGTTCCATCACCGGCCGTGTCTGCCGTTATTTTTGCTCAACCAACCGCGAAGTGAGTACTGCTGCAACCAATCGATGAAGAAAGAAATATCGATCGGCGTCACGGCCTGCGATCTACTCACGCGCATGGGCAGAGGTTGTCAGGCCCAAGTAGGTAAGGCTTGGCAGGCGAAGGCATTATTAGTCAGCGGTGCCGGCGCTGACCGCGGAAGCAGACCGCCACATGTCTATCACCCATTTATATATTGTTCCGTTCTGTTCTGAGACCGGATGCCAGAAGTTGGAAGATTTCAGAGCGTCCGTAACGATCCTCCGTTTCCTCACATCCCATATTCAGGAGCAAGTCTGTGTCTTCAAATGCCGTCTTCTGGGGCACACAGCAACCCCTATACGGCTTCTGCCTCTGCGGATGGCTCCGAGAGTGAATCCGGAATGTCCTTTAAGAAAGATGCCTGTTTAAGTGAATGACATTCCCATTTCTGTAGAAGAAGACTGTCAGAACACTGGGGACTTTCCAATGCAAGTGCTCAAGCCGTTTACGAGTTGCGTGGATCAGCTGCCAGCAAAGAGGGCTTCCATACAACGAAAGCCCTTTAGAAAACATTTAAATATATCGGGTGGTGGCGGCGCTGCTACTGCTGCTGCCACTGCAAAAATTTAAGGATGATTGAACAGGGTTGCTTATAAGGGTGTTTTTTTGACATTCCACCTGGTTGAGTTCGCATAAAAGCCGCAGTCACCGCACATATTCTTCGAGGTAATTATGTTTTGGGGCGTGGCCCGGTGCGCAGCTAGAGGTTTGGATAAGTGGTTACTCCGTTACACTGAAAAAAATAAGGGAGTAATGGGTTTCCCGTTGCACAACAATAATGCAAGCTGGACAATTCGGTTGATAAGGTTTTCACAAGAGTTCCGGACTTTGATCACTTCAGCTGGAAATTTATTCTCGCTTCGAGTAAATGGGCGGCTTGGCTGTCTTGGAGAGCGTGGACAGAGAGCTGGATATGCGCATGCTGGAACCCAGGTGTTTTTGCGAATGAATCGTCAAAGTGTGCGTCCGTTACAGCACATCGCCTGTCCAGAGGCAAGTCGGTGATTTCAGATGCTGCGACCCGGTGCACCCACTACCGTTGTGTGTTGGTGTCTCTTAGGGTGGCTGAACCACCCTTCTGTGGAGCATACGGTGGACATCGTCGGCCTACGACGGTCAAACTGATGAGAGTGGCTTCGAGTGTGAATTGGAAGGGTCAGATGGCTAAAGTACTTATTCCAGTGGAGGCTATTCGGAAACTGCGGACATTCCTGCGTGTATCAACCAACAGAGATGAGGCCTTCCACCTAACGAAGGGCATTAGCAGGACACTTCAATCAATCAGAGGAGGGTGCTGCAAGTTTGAGGCTGAGTAAGCAGGGCTCAATATGCAGGTGTATGTCGAGGTCACATAGGGGCCGCAGAAACCCAGACAGCTTACTAGGGCAATTATTTTGAAGAGCGTAACCCATCTGTAGAGTGCGGCCGGTGGGCCTGGATAAACGGAGTCTCCGTTGCACATAAAAAAATGGAATTATTGATGCCCCATCGCACAACAAGCATGAAAGTCCGCAATGCCCGTTCACTAGGTTTTAATCCGAGTTCAAAATTTCGGTCTCCTCATGGCTTGTCCGAGATTTTCGTCCCTAGGCCACAGTCTGGAAGGCTCAACCGTTTTGGAAAGTTTAGGCCCTAATAATGACATTGTTACGCACAGACAAAGTGTTTTCTTGAATTAATAATCCATGTTTTCATCAATTTCGACCCATATAAGTTGGCTGAAGAGTTGACACAGAGGTTTTACTAAGGTCCAAGGGTTACTGCTCACTTGCGCCTACCTGGTTCCACTATGCTACGATATATCATCGCCTAAGAATTCCTTACGTATTACTTAACCTAAATCACCAGGTGCTTTTCCGCCTGGGTAAGCTGGAGTATCTGAGTTATAAAGGCGTGTAGCTTAAATTTGCGTATACATTGGCCGTGAAAGTACCCACTCTGGAGTGCTTTGTCCTACGAACTTGGGCTGTGAAGGTAAATTCGATTGATAAGTGTCTTCGCATAGCTCCAACTGCGCGCCTATGTACGACCGACTTCCTTCTCAAAGTTTTCTCTTCATCAGTAAGTAAACGCGTTTTTAACTAAAAGTTGCCAAGTGCCTAGCTAACTCGGTCCTACTCGAGACGGCAGCTTAGGCTACAGCGGGTCAGGATTAATTTGGCCTTTATGACACTCGCCCTCGCGTAAGATCTAAGAGACCGTACCGCCTTTGAAGCCCGGTTACGATGGAATTAGGTCCTAGCAACCGTGTCACCTGTTCACATCGCGTACCACTCGTCAGCCATTGCTCCCACGCCGGTCTCAAGTTCTTTTTAGCTCCATCTTGCCGTCAACACGCGTTGGGTGTGGGAAGAAAGAGCGAGGTGGATGCAGCGAAAGTCTCCCGTGCCACAAAAAACTGAATACTCGGCTCAGTATTGCACTTGCTGAGCACTAGGAGAAAGTATAGCTGTTGCCGTTGCATTTATCGAGAAGTTTAATGCGGTTTTGCAGGTACCCCAAGGGTGTAACTAACAAAGAGGCATCAGAAGGTTGGTTCTTTGTGACTGCGTTGAGAGTAACCTGGAGACTAAGCTGTCCATTTCAGCGTCTCCATGACGCTTGAATGAAGGTGCTACTATGGGGTGATTATTACCTTCATTTTTTGTTCTTACTTCAGAAGACCCGTCAAAATGTTGAAAAAAGAGCCTTATCCGGAAGTAATGCATGGCGGAGAAGTGGCGTCACGATAACTACTTCGATATGGTCTCTTAGTAGACAAAAATATTGCCACAAGTGCGATGCGCCAGCGAGAAGGTCCGTTTGGTCAGTAAGAAATGGGAATTAATTCTTCCATTTGAACGGAAAAATCCACTGTAATTTGACGCTCCGTGAAACTTTAGGGCTAGTTTATCTCTGGAACTGGAAGAAGTGTCAAAGCTTACTAGAAGTTCCTCAAATACAGTGGTTGACTGGTTCAATTACTATCTGTAACTCTGCTCCGTTAGGTTATCTGTTACCAGGAGATAAAAGCTGCATGGAAGCCGGAAAAACCCAAAAAATTGCCGAGGCCAGATTTGCAGGGCCCCGTAAGCACAGTCGAGGAGTTCTTTCATTTGGAGATGCACCTGTCAAAGACAACCATGGCGATCCCGTACAGTGTCGAAATAACGGCTCACGCATTGATGGTCCATGGGTTTTTGGGCTGTGTCAGGGTACCAATGTTAGGTACTTCTACATACACAAGCAAGATGCAGTGAAATTAATCCCTATAACTGAACGCGAACTAGAAGCAGGTTCAGCCATACATTCTGATGAATGGCCAGCTCATCGGTAGATACGATTTCAAAACCGTCAATCACCAGGAAAATTACGTTGATTTAAGTATAGGTGAGCACCCCAGCAAATCAAGAGGACTTGTTAGGCAGTAAAATCAAGATTTTAACGAAAAAATCGGGAAGTTGCCCCAGAATTCACCTCAGGAGCACTTGGAGGAAAACGTCTGGCGTGTTGTGAAAGGATATGCGGACCACTTAGAAGCAATCCTACGCGATAATAAGGGAATATTTGTTGCCTAATCGTTCCTATTTAATTCGGATTTAATTTTCACAAGTTAGACGATATATTTTAAGCTGATACTGATTTTGGGCGATTGCCTATTGGGGTAGGAATCCCGCTATAGTAGCATCAATTCGGTTTTGTTTTCCACAACTGGAGCCGGAGCAGTTCAACTGTGTGGTTCCCCTGAAGGCCGCTGTCAGCTTACCTGACCAAATCAGAGAGGGAGAGTCGGCAGGTGTTAACTCCTTGTCTGCCTAGGATACGTTTATCGTTGCCGGCAAAGTTCATCCGCCAATGATACGAGCCCGTGGTTCCATGTTTAGGGCGTTGGAATGCTGATAAACGGGTCGCGGATTTGAGCCTTGGATGGCACAACAGCTGAGGTTGGGTATGACTGGCTGATGACGGCTAATGAGCCCGAAATGGCCATACCAGTCTCCCTTGTCTTTGCCGGCAATTTTAATCTGGCTATGCTACTAGCTGCTGTGTGGCTGCTGGTGGGGCTCGAGTATGAGCCCTAAGGCAGAGCGGTACGAGTGAGTTCCGTTAACGATCGGTGAGCGTTAATCAACAAATATCAATATTACCGATCTGAACCGGCAAGGGTACAAGCCTGTGGCTCAGTGGTTAGAGCGTTGTACTTCTGATCAACAGGGCGCGGTGCCGAGCTTCGGGTGGTGCATCACCTGGGGTTGTTTATGACTGGCTGATGACGGCTAATAAGCCAGAAATGGCCATTCCAGTCTTCCTTGTCTTTTCTGGTAATGTACACTGGCCGGCTTATCGGTGACTTAATCAGGCTGGGTACGATCAGGAAAATTATGGTGCTTCGAATATATGTGCGTACACCCTGCAAATCGAGAGAACTTAATGATAGAGATAGATTCAGATTTTGAAGAAAAATCGGAGAGTTTCATAGGATTTACTTCAAGGGCATTTGGATAAACACTGCCGGCGTGAACTGACAGTAAACGAAGACTACCGCATAGAAATCCTACGCGATAGGATTTGTTACTTTATGGTTGTTATTAAATTCTGATTAAATTCTAGGAATATAGACCACGTTTTTTGATTTTGATTCCGATTTTTGACCAGGAGCTAATACAGTTGGAATCGCTCTATGCTAGAGCACCGATGACAGGAATCACGTTATTGAAGCACTGAAATAAGTCTCCTGACGAAGCTCAGAGGTAAATAAAGCGAGACGTGATACGTCTGTAACCATTTTGTTTCGAAGGAGCAACAAATCAGTGTGTGATGTGAGTAGGCGTCAAGACTACACATAGATTTGAAACCTGCGTAGGCAAATAGATTTTTGGAAGTCAAGGGGAGGAGAGAAAAGAATAAACGGTGGCCTTCCTTGATAGCCTCGTCCGTCAGTAAGACTGCGGTGGCCTCAAAACCAAGATGTTCAGGAAATTGATAGGTGAGGTATTAATAGTGGAGAATGGTGAGAGGGGCGGAAAACACTCTTTGTGTCAATTCGACAAGTAGCAAACGACGACCTGAGCGAAACCATTACCCGGGAGGAAATAATAGCCAATGAGGTTGGGGCAGGATATAAATCTGAGTGGATTGGATTTTCCCGTAGGGAACGAGCTCATTTTCAAAGTAACCTCCAAATGTAATTCATGTGTAGACTACGGTTTCTCAAACGTTTGCTCCTCCGATTTTTCTAACTCAACCCTCAGTTTGTCTTTAGATCGCCATACCTGTGTGTTCTCTGAAGTCTATATCCTATTACTCTTCGCACTGCACCTTCCAGTGCCTTTAACATAATGGGGTGGATCTGAATCATTAGAGCGGTCGCCAAGCAAAAGTAACAAACCCGCGAATAGCAGATTCCCAGAGCGCTCAAACTAACATACCAAAAGGTCCTCTAAAAACGTTACTCTGATAGGGGCCCGCATCTGATTCTACACGTACAACTTATCACGCGGACATAATTTTTCTATAAAATAGGTAGAAACAAAAAAATTGCATTTATGGGAAAGCAAATCAAATGATATCCGAAGGCCAGCACCCTTCCGTGAATGGGGTTATTCGCGGTTAATTTCAATTGTAATACCAGCGGGCGAAGCATTGCACTTGGAAAGCCTAGTTTAAAGTTTCAAAAAGTTTTTTCTTGAGGTTCTTGGCATACACGAGTATGAAACTTCTGTTTCTGATAAGGGTAAGCAACCAAGTGAAACCAACTGCTGTTTGGCGTCCATTTACCCTAGAAGGACCGACGAACCAAGTGAGTTTGAGCATGAAAGAAAAAAAACTACTAGTACTCCCGAATGGACTTTTTTTGGGATTCAGAACTCCCATCAAAACTGAGGAAAGCTCGAACAAAACTTGCTACAGTCCTCCGGCTTGAAAAAAGCATCTATCTCGGGTGTAAAAACTGGCTGCCAGCGGTCATTATCCCATGCACATGGGAGGGGGGCGTTAAATGAAAAAAGGGTTGAGCAGGAATATTAGCTCAATCCCCGCCTTCAACTACGGAGCAAAACCATTTGGAATATGGGAATTAGGGTGTTTTAAGAGAGGAAATGTGGTTTTCTCAAATATGCAAAAAGGACATAATCACATTTGTTCTGCATGCTTGTTTTAATGCATTCATAGACGCGGGGGCACACACGTCCGCGTCATACCAAAAATTCTTCCACGCATTTGCCTAAATAAAGCTTTGAATTTCACCATTCGAGCAGAATGCCCCTATCGGAGAATCTCCTCCCAACATTTTGTATTTTTTAAACATTTGTTTTGGATGCCTGCATGAAAAAGATCACAGTTAATCTGTAAGATGCATAAGGGTGAGCGTAGATTAGCTAAGCCTCTGGATTTAAAATACATAACTAACTACTATATGGGTTTGAGAAGATCTTAATCGGTATATTATTTTCTAGCTACTGGAAGTTATCTTCTGTGTGTTAGCAACCACAGTCACAAAGTTGTTTTATTGTGGATTTTTTTTAGTCAAATTCTTTCTTATTTATTGACAGTTGATTTTATCGATTTTTCAGTATAATGCGTATTTTGTTGCTAGGGCAATAAGTTTGGAAGAAATTTATTTACCTTTTATGGTTTCCTGCGCAAAATGCACTGCTTGTCCGCGGTGAGACCCTACCCGTAAAACCCTTATTATAACTACTCCCGGTTGGTGATGGCTAAGGTGGCTTACATAATCTGCCGTTGCCTGGTAACGAATTTCACTGGCAATTGCCTGGATAAAACGGAGGAGAGGATGGTGCTAATGGTCACTTTTTCCCTTTATCGCGATCAGTCAGGAATCCTCGTATGCACCTGGTGACATCTGTAGCTAAATCCTCTGAAATGCAGAATATAAGGCTGTGGATCAAATTTTAACGGGACCTTAAAGTCGTGTCAGCAACCTGTGCGAATTTCACTCTGAAAGTAAGCAATACTATTTTGGAGGAGACGCAGATCAAATGCCAATCTGGGCCACCACTTTGTGCATTTACTCGTGCACCTGCTTCTATCTGCCCGGAAATATTGGCCGCACGGGCCGGGGTTTGTACAAAGGAAGAAGAGAATAGCTCTTAGGTAGAGTTAGAAAAGGAACAAATAAAGAACGTTACCACGTGTGATAGACTCAGACCACCGTGTACTGTGGCAGCGTCTTTTGACTACAACAGGGCAACTGCAATCAGGTTACGCAAACCGGTCCCGCGCGCAGAGAAGAATTTCATGCAGGCGCTGCAGTTACCCTGGCCAAAAGCGACCAAGCCAGCCACCTGCATATAATTACATTTCCCAGTGGCCACCATCCCCTCCCACTTAATCGGATCAGATTATGCTGACTGTCTTTTTTTTCAGTCCTAACTACCGCATGATTCTCTACCTACCCACATCTTTCAATTATTTCAGTAGCAATATAAATTCACAGGCCTTAAGCGAAATTAGTAAAAGCAGAAGTATGTCCACCAAATGGTCTTTTGAATTTTCGCATTTATTTTGGCTTTCTGTATGAACTCAACTTCCTCATTCCATCAGAGATGATGGCTTCTTCAATTTTGTGAGCGGAAAGAAGGAAGAATTTTGCTTTGAAGAAGTTTTGGCCTTAGCGAGGGTTGTATTAGACGCTTAGGTGGTTGCTCTTGCGGCCCATCGTCCTCGAGTTCATAGACACAAGATGCTCCGTGCGATCCGTCTTTTCAATGAGGTCATATTCTGGGGACCGTATGATTTGCATGCGTAGAGTGAACTGTGGAGCCCCTAAAACTCATCGGACGTGTGGGCTTTGGGGCAAAGTTTGCAGGTTAACGTCTTAAAAATCGAACTGTATTCTCACTCCAGGCCGTAAAGTTGATGAAGCCAATATTTTTCATGCAGACAACAAAACACTCGAGGTTTGAGCATGTACGAACTGCAAATGTGCGACTGCGAATGAATACATACAAGCATTAGAAGTCAATGTGGAATTACTTGCTACTTATATCGTGTTTAGTAAAATTTTATTTGGTTTGCGTAGGCATATTATCCTGAGGTTTGGATCGGTTTAACCGGTAAATTTAGAGTTGGGGTTTACTTTAGTGATTGGATTTTAGGGCTAATGTAAGGTTTAAGGGTTACGGTTAGGGTTAGGGCTTAAGACTTAGGGTTAGGACCCTGGTTTATGGAATAAGATCTAGGGTTAGGACATAAGCTTACAGTTGAGCTAAGGCTTGTGACTTGCGTTTCGGTTTAGGGTTAGGGTTGAGACTTAACTTTTGTTTTAGTGTTGGTGGGTGTAGTTACATATTAATGTAAAGGGCTAGGGTTAGGAGTAGCGGCTTTGATTTCCAACGTTCGCTAGGTGCGTTCCTGTGCTCAGAATTGCGGTTGATTAACTGTATTGTAACATTTTTATGTTTTGGTATTTCATCTATCCACTGTCGATTAACTTCACCTCTGACCCTGCCCGTAAAAGCCCTTCTTACCACCTGTTCCATATTAAAGGGGTGATTGGTTTGGGTTGACTCATTTGGCGACACAGAAGATCCTCATAGACTTTAATTTCCTGTCAAGTTTACGGACATTAGGTTGCGGTCTTTCTACTGTTGCCCACATAAAAGCACACCTTCTTCCTTTGAAGGATGTCGAGTTGCAGGAGCAATTTATAGTTCGAATTCCTTTGTTCCAAATTTTGGAACTCAGCCTCAAATAAGTGTAACTTGCTTTGCAGGGAAATGATAAGAGTCCTGGTGCAACAAATCTACTTACATGTCAGTCTTCGTTGGTAGCATAGTGCAGATTAATGATTGTCGCTTTTTCGAGTAGTTAGCGTAGGATGGGGTGAAGAGGGAGATTTTAATGAACTCTTCTCCGTGATAAATGATAGGACTAGGCCTTCCCGTTCTATGCCCATAAGTGATCCTGGAGCCCCCACAAATGAAACAAGAGGCCCATAACAGGAATTCACAACTATCAACCAAGCGCGTGAACCTCACTGATGCGGTTAAGATCTCACTCGATCCAATTCTGTCCGCCCTCCAGCTTCCTAATGGGGGTAAGTGAACGTTATGTCATAGGACACATGCCACATATAATACACATGTATTTTGCTAAGAGTGCAACAGGCAAGACGCAGGCAGCTGTTTCACGTTTGTTATCGCTCATCAGTACGTCCTATGTCTTGTGCAGTGACTGCTGTATACACCCCTCTGTACAAGGCATATGACGTACTGATGAGCGGTAACAACCAAGAACCAACTGTCTTCGTCTTGCCTGTTGCACCCCCAGCAACATACCTGTTTACAACTATATCGACAAGCGCCTGTCAAAGGCCATGGGACCTTTCCTACCTGCCTGTATCTCCACCCCACAACCCCTGATAAGTAGCCTTCTCTTCTTTCTCGTCGTCTACTGTAATTTAACGCCAGACACCAATACAGGACATTGGCCATTCCCAGACCCATCCGCTGTCATGACTTTTATTGTCGTATTGCTCAACGGAGTGCCTGTGTTAGACTGGGATCCTTTATGTCTCCTTGATGATGCCTATCGTCCGGTGTCGGGGTCAAATTTGCTTTGAAAATGACTGAAGAATTTGCAAAGACTGATTGATTCGATATAAATATCCCACGATGAAAAACTTAGAGTTTTAATTCCCACTTGGTATTGTAAATCGGAACGTGGCATAGACATCCGCAGTGTTTGCTATGAAGATTAGTTGAGCCCCTGTGCCCACATCGACTGCAAATTCCTAACATACTGTCATGTGTAGGGTAGACTAGGCCAATTATCCAACCCATATAACAAAGCATTTCAAAGTGATAGCGCAGTGACGAGGTAATCGGTGGTTGCGTTCACCTGCGACCCTAAGTGGCGCTTCCTAATAAACGTCGTCGTCACCCCTGAGCGCCTATCCAGGAAGCAACAGCCATGCTGGCCACTTGTGCCTCGCTGACGAGAGTCCAACTACCGTGGAAAAAACCTGTCCAAGCAACCACCCAATGGTGACGTCTCCACCTCTGCTCGCAGGCAGAGTTGAAAAATTTGGCGATAAACGGACGCAATGAGGGCATAACTGGAGCACCTGCAAGTAACCTTAGGAGCTTGAGGAGCCAAAACTGTCGTGACAGGTGAAGACGAAGCGGTAGGCATGCCGGAAAGTAATACCGCGAACTGACACACGACCCCCATCCTCCATAAACCTGCCTTCAGTGTTCGCGGTGTGGATTGGCCTGATTGGACATCTGCAGGGAATTAACCCAGAGATGGCGTAAGTGGACGGAGGCCTCCATGAAACATCAGTTATCGTGCCCACACCTCTACCGTCCTTATGACTGTTTCTTGCCACAATAACACAATGGGCGTGTGAAGGAGGGAATTGAGGTGGATGTTGCGTACGTGAGCGCTACCATACGTCCAACGCACGTACGAGTTGACAACGCGCGTTGGATGGGCGGCGGTTCTCGCCGTACACTGGAGTGCCGCCTACTTCCGAGGTAAAGTGCTCTCTACTGGTGGCGTTTAATGAAAGGGTGCGGATGACGTGACTTCTGGCAGACTGGGGAAGGTGTGTAGCCCCGGCTTCCTCCCTCCCCGACTGCCCTTTGGATAACTGAACCGAACTGCGGCCATGAATCCAGAGGCACGCAGGTACCCTGTGCCCATGGCGGCAGGCCACGTCCCAGCACCCCCCTCACTGCCGGTGCGGCTGGACTCTTCAATGTCTTTACCGCGTATTCCGGCGCGCGAACGCAGAGTACTGGCGCCCACATTAGCCCTGGTCTTTTGAAGCCACCCTCGCCCCCCGGCCCCCGGGCGGCCATATTGCGCTTCGACCCACAGCTGTCTGTGCTCCCAAGTGGGCATCTTTATGGCTTGGACTACGTGTGCCCTGGCCTTCGCTCTCTGTTCCCCACCCCCACCCAAAGTGAAGCGAGGGCTGAAAGTGAGGTCTGGTTTTGGTCCGGCGTGAGGACGTGGGAGTTGTGCGTCAGCTGCCAGCCGACGTAGATCACAGGAAACAGCACGCACGAACTGGACATCTGCTGCCGCTGCTGTTAAAAATGTCTGCGTTGGCTGCGTCCTCCCCTCGGTACCGTTGACATTGTCACAAGGTAGTCGTTCCGATCCCCTGGCTTCCGCATCTTCAATGCACAACATCTGGGGTGCGTGTGGAGGGGTAATGTGAACTCCAGGCCCTAGGGCGATGGGTCGGGTGGGGGAGGGGTCAGAGTGTAAACCCGCTCCATTTCGGACCCTGTCGATCCCCATATCATCCGAAAGTAAGTGCTTTTCAGTTTGTCAATGGAAAATCAAGGAGCGTCAAAGTGGACACCGGTTTCTTCGTCCGTGAATAAGTAGTAGACGTAAAGAGTGAGTTCTGTTTATTTGAGTTATGAAATGCTCAGGGCTAATCATCCAAATATGCGAAAACATTTGTTTATATTCCATCTTTCCAGCACACAATTTTCAGCGATCCAAAGACCCTATCAGCGTTCTAATGACTGGGTGTCTCCCAGGTGAATTGACTGAGCTTTAAAAGTTGCACTGGTGGCAGAGACTTGTAAGTGCAGATGCCGAATTGATACCGTAATTTTGAATGATTATACTCCTGTTCAGTGCTCTAAGGAGCTATGCATTTGATATCACTCACAAATATAATCCAACTTTTAGACAATTGCTAGCCACTCCGCCTGTGGCCTCCAGTCTATTTGCCTTCCTTTCAACAGGTTGGATGTTAATTCTAGCGAGAATATGTTTGTGCGTATTAAAAGGAAGTGTCAATAGCGAAATCAGATTCTTTAAATGCAAAAGCTTGATTTTATGCTTAATAATCACAATGAGCAAACCATTGTAGTGGAGTGCTCAAAGGAACACACTCGTCTTGTTGTGGCTCGAGGCTCGCTCTGGGTCTCCGCAAAAAGCCGCACGGCGGTTATTACTATAAGCAGGATTGGGATTTCTGGATTATTAGTAATCATCAGACAACCATACCCCCTCCCCCGCTAAGATTTCTCGGGCTGGAGTTCGGTTTTATTGATCTTTCTCTGCGGGAGCTTCTCATCTAATGTCAAATTAATAGCGTTATTTTTAACGATTCTGCTGGAACACCACTTCACTGATTGGCTTTACTTTTACAAAAGATTAATTAACCTTTCCCCGTGAAATCTTCCCCCGCTGGAAGTACTTTGCAGTTGATAGCATTTGCTTACCAAAAGATTCGTTTCCTGCTCGCACTTCATATGCTACGGTCTAGATAAGAAGCTTGAAACTTTTGAAGCTCAAGTCAATTACCTTCAAGGAAAGAGACAGGCGTACTGGATCCTCCGGTTTGAGGGTGATTTTGTGCTACCAGTCTCGACCGCAGGTTGAACTCACGAGTTTTGAGAGAGTGAAAGAGAGGTATGTTATATTTTGAAAGTATGATTCCAAAATTCTCAGACAGAAGTGCTCCATTCACCGTGAAGAAGATTGTGCATACAAACCACCTAACAGCGGAAGATCACGCACGAATGACCGAAGACTACAACTCCTGCGGAGCTGACACTATCCGAAGCTGCAAGATGATTGGGGAGGAGGCTGCAGAAAGAGAAAGCGTGTAACCCAACCGTAACTGCTGCTAGTGCGTCCATATGCGAAGTTCTTGCTTCCTATTTGATATTATGCAATTTTACCGAGACAGGGGACTAACAGCACTAACAGGGGACTTTCGATGCATCCAATGGCGAGCCTGCGCCTCCGCTGAGAGCTCAGTCAATCGATTTATCGAACTGGTGCCAGCATTTAGGGGCCTGCGCAGTCACCTCCGGACTGACATAACTGGTGTTTGATTGGTTCCTGCCCCTAATAAATGTTGCTTGTTTTTTGCCGCTTTTACCTCTGCCGATGGACTCCAGTAAGAGTTCGAAGGCTCAGACAGATAAAGCCGTGATTCCGGAGAACGAACAACCTTCTTATTCTTTACTTATGACGACGGACGTTCGATGAAACCCAATGCTGAAGGAGGCTTGTACTTTTTTTCGATTTTCAATTAAGAGCGTAGGCCCCCAGTGGAATGCTGGAGGAATAGCACACTTTACGATCCGAGATACTGGGCTACAGGTGGAGGGATAGAAAGAAACCTTACTTACTTTATACAGATCCAGTGAACGCTCTCTTTTCGGAGGAAACTTTAGACAGCACTGCGTTGATATGGAATCATTTTTTTGTTGTTTTCAAACCGATTTAATGTGATCTTGGCACGCAACCTGATGACAATGGGAAAATGTTGCAAAAATGGCTGCGTCAGTCAAGCGCTGTTAACTTGAGGTGACTATGTGGGAATGATGACTGATCAGTTTGGTCAGGAGGCATACGGGCTCTCCGAGTATTTTTTTCAGATGCTAACGGTTACGCTGTTCTTCCGTACATCGCTCATCACTAACCGACAAGTAACCCAATGTGAAGTTCAAATGGCAATATGCAAACCACAGCGACAGGGATAAGGGTCTGCTCCTAGGAAGAAACAGAGAACACCGCGAGATATTTAAAGAAAGAGATCACGACCTAACCCGCGAGTCAACTGTAACTTCTGCCTTCAAAAAAATTAAGAATTTTAAAAAATCAAGTAAGGGTGATTGTTATGGCCGCCTAAACATTTCATGGAAATAGCAACCACCCGCAGTACATGTAGCCTTACGCCAAATTCCGGGTAAATTAGGTTTATAATTAGGGTGATGTTTAGGGCTAAGTTTAGGGTTAGGTTTAAGGTTAGGATTAAGGTCAGAGTTAGGGTTAGGAGTATGTTTAGGGTTAAGATTTGGGTTCGTGTTAACTGCAGGCTTTAGGTTTAGGGCAGGGCTAGGGTTAAGATTAGATCTAGATCTTCGAGTGCCATGCCATAGCTTGGCAGAATGAGCCGTTATCCACATAACATGTATTGTGATGGACCGCCACATGGCGTGACTCGGTTTTAGCCGAGATCGGATGCTCTTTTCATCTGAACGGTTTCCAAAATTTTACCGGCAACCCCTTTAAACGTTTGAGCATGATCCATTTATTGGATGTAAGGTTCTGAAATGAGGCCTCTATTTTGATAGCTGCTTAGGACAGACACATGCCAATTTTCGCATACTAATTCCTGAAAGGGTCATCGGTTGGTTGTCGTTCAGAAACCTCGATCTCCACCCTGTACCACGAACATGATAACATCCTTCAAGTTACAACATTGGCAGGAGGATTTTCGACAGAAGCAACAGTGCGACTTTCCGGGACGCGGACGGCCGAACACAAAGCAGAAGTGAAAAGGAATAGCACCAGCGTCTAAGTTGTAGCTCATTCGAGGAGACCGGGCCCCAAATTCAAGGCCGGTGATACCGAAACGCGCGCGAGAGGTGACAGCCGCGTTGGCTGCGCACAGCTTGACTCATCGCTGTCGGAACCTTAGTCTGTTAATAAGTGCAGTGACCTCGCCTCCTAGTTCAGTGCTCCGGTCATGTCAGCGCAGCGTAAATAGCCGCACAGGGAGCGCGTTGCTACACGGTCACCAGTGTTAATGTAAAAGAGCCATGGTAGCGAGTCGCATCACTAACCCATAGAGGTGACAACATTTTTGCAGTAGACGAATCGGATGAGGATAATTAAGCAGTTATTGCGTCAAGTGTAGATACCTGTGATGACTGTGGCAGCAACTGTATGCTTGTGCATCCACTGTCATTGTCTGGTCGTGTCTGATGAGGGATTCAAGTGTGAATCCGAGACATCAGCCGAGTACGCCTCCTGTTTCTCAGAAGGTGGTTTATGGCTTCTACTACTTTGGATGCTTTGCTAACAGCCTCTTCTATATTCCCAACATTGAGCTTAAAAGTCGTAACAAAAAATGTTTTTGTAAAACCTACTACATAAAAGTATCGCAAGCCTGCATTCTGCCTACACCGGGTATTGTAGCTTATTCGGTTTGGCTGCCAGTCCGAGCGATAACGAGACCGTCTCGGGGGTTTTATCATTTGAGCCGCCCTTTCTTCTTGTCAATTCACATGGTAATTTTCTTATATGTACATGGGCTGGCCTATTTTTCTCAGTTGTGGATACTGCTATTTACCACTCTTTGTTTGTATTACCTACAATAAAAAGGTCATTTTCAAACGACGCCTGCACTGTTTTGAAGAAAATCTGGCGCAATTTTGCGACGCATTCACGGACTACCCTTCCTGTTGCAGACAGTTACAGCTGTCAATTACTACATATCTTCTGTTTTCTTCTTGTGCTGTTTATTTTGCATACCAATTTTATCCACAGTGAATGGAGGCCTTTTTTGCGGAAAAATTTAAAATGATACTTTCAAAATAAAGATTACCTCTATCTCTCTTTCTCTCAGCTGGGTCGCAGTAAGCGGAATTGCACACCTGTACAGAAAAGGGGTAACGGAGGGAAAATTAAGTGTATAGAGTTCGTAGAAAAGGATTCTTAGGCCCAATTCTATTTATCATCTTTGTGTGTTGAGCGTTTGAAAAATAAGCGTGGCTTACTACATATAGCTCGTAAATAAATCACTACTTCGAACATTCTCGCACAGCCCAGACCACAGTCAGTACTCCTAGCTAAAGTGGTGGTAAAAACACACCTTCTCATCCTCCGTGCGATAATCTTGAAACTTCATCGAGATCTTGTTCGCTTTTAATATTTAATATATCCATGATTTGATTTAGCCTTAACTCTACAGAGCCACAAAAGACGTAAAGACGGCATATTTTGACAGGGTAGTCTTCGGGGCCTCACCAGGCAAACAGACCGAGCATAATGCTTTCCGCCGGTAGAAACGAAAAGAATATTTCCAAAAAGAAGCAGATCCGGGGAAAAGAGGCGATTGGCTGGAGAAAGGTGTTTCTTGGACTGATGTTTCCGATTCTCGAACCCATCATCGGAGACAGTCTGTGACTGATCAATAAACTTCCAATGATTGTATCATCTTGTTCCGTAGTGCTTGCTTTAAGATGACCATTCTTCCTCGTCAAAGTACCTCCGTCTAGTTGTGCGAGAAAACAGAGGATGCTAGTGATGCTTATGGGGTAGTACTTGAGAGAGAAATTTGTTTCAAGAGCGAAGATGTGCTCCCAGATTTAGGTTAGTCCGTCGTCGCAGGATACCTTTCAAGTTTCTGTCGATAAAAGCAAAAAAATGAGTTCCACGAGACTGCTGCACTACTTATAGTGTGTAAAATCGATGCAATAATTCGTGAAATACTAAAAAAAATTTTGCTATTTATTTTCGATTTGGAAGAAATACTTAATTAAAGTTACATGGTAGTCTGGCTGCCTGTAATAACTGCAGAAGGTACAAAATGACTGCCTAATCAATAGGCATACTTCTTTTAATTTTCGATAGCATTATAAATGCAAGTATATTTTGTAGAAATCATGCATAAAAATCTTCCCACTTGTATCCATTTGCCCTCAAGTTACGTCTTCTTCCTATCTGAGACTTCAAGAAAATGTATCTTCCGTTTTTTAAAATCATTTTTTTTGATCCTCAATTCACTTTGGACTTTGCCCACTGTTACACTCGTATTTAGGGTTTCCAAACTGCAATCTGTATACATTCACTCCAAGGAAAATCACACATTTTAAATCGTCATATAGTGCTCAAAAGATTTTGCAACAGAGGTATACTTTATAAGCAGTGCTACTAAATTGATAGACACGATCCTTTCTGAATGGACATTTCACGGCCTTAGAAGATGCAACCAAATGCATGCAAGAAAGAATATTTTATTGATTAACGATCACCAATCGCTAACGGAACTCTATCTTCTGTAAAATATATCGAATTTATCTGGACACCGAAAAGCAGGGGACGAATTCCTGCTAGATGCGCGGTCCTTTTTACCCCCTGTAGTTATGGCCGACAGCTTAGATGAAAGCTCGTTCGACGGCTGGCTTTCTGAATTTATGTTACTGTTTTATTTGGCAAGGATGCCTTGTATGGCCACCTAAACAGGACATAGGAATAGAAGCCGCCCGCCTACTTAAAATAAGTGGTCGTCCGATTAATTTCAGGAAGGGTAAATATTCCCGTGTCTTAACGCCAACACTCACATAAGCATAAAACTAAATTGTCAACTTACTCTCAACTGTAGCTCTACCCTAAACCTAAACCCTAAATTTAACACGATACTAACATAAGCCCTTAACCTACTCATAACCTCAAACTTAAACCTGACCCTAAACGTAAGCCAAACCAAACACATTAATCCTAAAGATATGATTTGCTTGGAATTTGGTGCAAAGCAACATATATTGTGGAGGGTTCCCTTTCGCGTATGCTGTTTAGGCGGCCCTACAAGACATCCTTTGCTAATCAATAATCATTGCTCTTAATAGTACAACCCACACTGAATAAGCTTTTCAAATCAAACACACATTTGAGAATTTTTTCTAACATTCTCGAGATGGCACATCTACTGTAATGGCTAGGCCACCGCATACCTGCCTAAAATTAAAAGTTCCCGCACCCACGGCTGCGTTTGAGGTGATAATGGATTGGTGACCCTCATCCGAGGTGTCCCCTGTCTCCACCCTGTTGGTTATTACTGTGATACTGAGTAGCTATAGTGGCTCTTTGGGACTGGCGCTGGAAACAATGTTAATACACGTGCGCTCATCGCTCATCGCCTAGGCAAAATCAAGGAGATGAAAATGGAGAGGGAGGTCATAACGTTTGGTAGCAGACTGAGGGTTGAGAAACCATGGTTCAGGCAGTTCGCCGACAACGCTGGTGTCCCCGCTCGCAAGAAGTTCAGCCTCTGGGAACTTGAGGGTGCTGTCGGATCCAGTCTAATGAGCCGGGACTTTTACGGGCTGCTGGTCAAAAAAGTACGTTGAATAAACTGAAAGACCTACCTGAGTGTGGATGACCGAACGTCCAGACGCTGTGCAAGAGGATGAGAGATTCTGTGAACGGAAGTTTCTAACGTAACCGTAACCGCCACTGGTACGTCCGTATGCGAACTACTTGCTTTCTGCGCGATATTATGCAATTTCACTGAGACACGCTAAAAATAGCCGCTGGCATTCACCGTCTGTGATCAGTTCTGTCGGCTGGATTTAGATTGAACGCTATGAAAAGGGAAGCTTGTACATTTTTTTGAAATTTTCAACTCGGAACGTAGACCCTCAACAAAGTGTTGCAGAAATGGCGCACCTTACAACCGATGATAATGGGCGACAGGAGAAGAGAGCAATAAATTGTCATTATTTTATGCAGCTCCGGCGAATGCGCTCCTTTCGGTGGAAACTTTGGCCGGTGCTAGAATCACTTTGTTTCCAAACCGATTTTATGGGACCCTGGTCTGACCTGATGTCCAAACCCGCCGATGCAGTAAGCAGGGACGCCAGCTCACAAGTCGTGTCAATTCTCCCTCTGTTTTACGCACAGATATAATTACTGAGCAGCGTTTATATTCATGTGATCCTCGTGAATTCTGTGAGAGTGCCAAACAGTTACCATACTCCGGGTCAACTTTGGACCCTGGTTAACAAATTCGCGTCGTTCCTTTCATCGAAAGATTAAAGAGGGGTAGACTGGATGTAGCTGAACACAGTGTTCGGGCCAGGTAAATTAACCGGTCCATAAATAAGAAAAAAATCAGAAAGAGACCGACTGACTGACTGAACACAATAGTAAGCGGAGCTCGATCATATTGGACATTTTGCTGAAAATGTGTTGGGTTCTGGAATGTCCGCTAAACGCGAGCTCGGTGCCACATCCATAATAAGATAGGCAAAATATTGTCAGTTATGAGCTGTGATCAAGCGGTGCATAATGGGGTGCGTAGTACGGGGGCCCCCTAAACGGGGCACGTGATAGATGCGCTGGACCAACACAAGGGCCAAATCAGGGTGCGGCAGGCGTTATTATTCTGGGATGCGGTCCGATAACAAATGCCAAACATGGGGGTACGTGTGCCCAACACGGACATGCGTAGGTGCAGGCTCATGCCACACCCCGCTCTCCCACTCCGTGGGAGATGCTTGATCTGCGCTCGATCCCGCCTCCAGTTTTCTTGACAAAGTCTTGACACCGGGCACAGGCGGGCAAGGGAGGAGATAGTGCGGTAGATGCAGTACAAGTCTACTATCAATCAAACCTAATTCATGTGCAAGACCCCGTCCCTACACCACTGTTCCATGGAGCATATGATGGACGTAATTGGAATACAACGGTCGAACTGACGTGTAACACGAGGGTCCAGGCTGTTTCGACTGGGTTCAGAGCTGCCGCCACTATCCTCTTGTTGAGTTCTCAACCTCTACCACTCACTGAGAGGAAAATATGCTGCTCGGCTGCATGTGTGATCTGAGCCTGAGACTAACACGGTTGCTAAGCAGCATAGTTTAGAAGGTTGCCAACTGACGGGATAACTTGAACCGCGCAGTCAGTCCAGTATGTGTTTGTGTGGAGTAGCTGACTGTTGGAATGAGAGTCAGGCTGCAATGACTCCTTCTTCATGTGACCTTTATGGGACTCCCACTCCACGGGATCCGGACCAGGTGTGGCGCCAGCCACCTGCGCCCTCTCCCGTCTTGGATCTTTTTGACTCTGTCTGGATGCCGAGCACAGACGGGCGAGAGAAGAGGGAGAGAGTGTGATAGCTGCAGGGAAAGTCTACTGTCACTTAAAACTAATCCACGCGTAAGTCACCGTCCCCGCACCACTTTTCGGTGGACCTCATCGGAGTTGACGGTTGAATTGTCATTTGAACCAGAAAAATGCAAAAAACTGGCAAGTCTGGCGATGTTCGGCGTACTTTGTTCTTGGAAGACGACTGTATTCCCCACCATTGCTTTACATCGAAAGAATGAACCTCGTGATACAAGACTGGCATGTTTCTGCGATTCAGTATGGCATCGCCTTGGACTAAATAAAGATGAATTTCTAACTTTTAAGTTCACAAGTGTTCCTCTCCCAGTTTGCAGTCATTAGTGTACAAAATAGCTACGTAATGTAGCGGCCGACCTTGGAGGAACCCATTCTCCTGGAACTTCAAAGCATGTGCAGCTATAATAAATATGACGTGCTTCAATCTATCAGGACTCAGTAAAGGTTGTGGCCTGCCAACTGACTTGATCAACTTGGTACTGCTCAGGCCTGATAGTCAGACTCCAATGTTTCCTTTTTGATGTGGCCCCTATGGCACCCTCAGTCCCATAAGATCCCAACCACCCTCCTGAAATCTGGGTACATAAAGTGGAAAACAGGTTGTGTGCGGCACGTGTAGACGATAAATTTAACTCTATAAGTCAGTGCGCCCGAACCCACCTGTGGTCGTCCTGACTCTATCTTGCAACCAAGCTCAGGTGGGCGAGGTAATCGAGAGTACCTTAGATTCTAGGAATGTCAGCTTTAGTTTGGAAAGGTACCAACTAACGGGATAACTTGGTCCTAATCAGGACTGGGGATCAGGTTGTTATGGCTGCCTCGTAATATGACCTTTGTGGAAGCCTCAATTACGCGGATCAGAGACCCCTTGAATGATGTCGGCTCACGTGGATTTGGGGATAAGGTTGTGTGTGGCAGGTAGGTGAAATGGTTAATCTTGCCAGTGACTACTGTACCCAAGAACCTTCTATTTTGTCATACTATCGGTTTCGCCCTACTATTGGTATTTGGGTGCTAAGGGGAGATTGGGAGATTGAGTGAGGTAGGTGCATTGTAAGCCTGTTTAAATGCACTAAAGAAGTTCATGTGCAAGTCACTGGTGAGCTCACGTCGCAGAATAATGGTAGACCCTATCGCCCACTTCGATATGGCATCCATGCGTACGTGACGCGCACGTCGAAAATGCAAAAAACCCATTCCGGTCTCACGTTGAAAAAAAAACGCCTGCGGTCCGTTGCTTGCCGAAGTAAGTGTCCTGTATAGATCGCGTAACTCATGTCCCGACCTGTTGCACAGCTTTTTATTGCCACGAGTGTTGCGAGCTGGACTTGAACACTCAGTGATGCAGCAGACATTGCTCGCAGAAAAAACGAGACGAAATCGGCGGTAGGTTGGAGCTCGCTTAAAAACGGACATTCGAGCTGTCGGGGCTGTGCGTTTAAGTCTACAATTGGTTTTACTTGCCATCAAAACGGCGGTTGTCCTACTACTACTACTACTACTACTACTACTACTACTACTACTACTACTACTACTACTACTACTACTACTACTACTACTACTACTACTACTACTACTACTACTACTACTACTACTACTACTACTACTACTACTACTACTACTATTACTACTACTAATACTACTACTACTACTACTACTACTACTACTACTACTACTACTACTACTACTAATACTACTACTGCTACTACTACTACTACTACAGAAAAGGAAGCGTGATACATAGCTCACCGAACTGACGCTAACCTTGAGCCGTGTCCTTGATTTATTTTCTGCTCAGCGTGCGAGCGAGTGATCGATCGATATGCTCTCTGGCTGAGACGTATTTAGACGTAATGTTTGTTGAAGTTGGCATGAAATGCGGCCATCCGACTGACCGAAGAACACAACATGATCAGAAGCGAAATCGTGTCCTGGGGAACATTAGAGAGCGGCCACGAGCTTAAAAGGAAAATTCCACTAATTGTGGAGTTCAAACGCTTATTTTTGTAAAAGGTACGATCCTTGTCCTAATGATGTCGACTGACGCGAACGATGGTGTTCACCATAGGTCCGACAGCATGGTGAGTGCAGGAACCATGACTTGCACAACATCTACCGCACGTGGATTCGTTGATGAAAGCTCACCGATTGCTAACGAAACTCATTCGTTCCACTGTGCCTTGAGGCTCGCTCTGGAGCCCCGCCAGCAGCGGCACAGCGGCTAGTAGTGGAATAGGCAGATGCATATCGTTGACAAAGACGAGGGAGACTGATCATTCATACCCAAACCAGGTGGTGCACTACCCTAGGATCAAACCCGTGACCCGTCGATCAGAAGTCCAACTCTCCCTTGTCTTTGCCGGTGATATGCATCTGCCTATTTACCACACTCTCCTACCTCACCCATCTGAGGCCGGTATCAGGACAGGGTCAAGGTGTATTCATCCTCTCGGTGGGTTAAACCCACACTGTTTTCGTGCAGGTTGAGGGGAGTTACACGCTAACCTCTATCACTGTTAGTTGTAGCTCTTATCTAACGCAAAACACCCTACTATAATAGGCCTTAAGACTGTCCGTTTAATTCCCGAGGATTACCGAACATCAAATTCTTGACGGCTTTCCGTGGGGGTAACTTCTGCAGTTGCAACCTTCCGAAATGGTCAGATGTTAGAGCAGTTAATAACCGCTTCATGACGAAAGGCTTTGCCGAGCTCCATCATCTTTCCATGCACGGTTGAGGAAGGATGAAGCCCCGAGGACATGAGAACCCGAATTTCCTATGAAGACCACGTTTCCAAGTGTGCGGTATAACGTATGTCGGCTAAGGTAAAAGCGGAACCAATTTAATGTCGGCCTCCAGGTCATATTCCTCGGGGTGGCTTATTTTAGTCCGAAAAATTTTCTGCTGGGACCTAAGGGATACAATGGTAACCTGCATTTACCGTCGTTTTGATGCCAGATTTTACCTACACCGCTTACCCGAATCTCATCTTGAAAACCCAACAGAACTATTGGTCGAAAGTAAACAGATTCGAAATGAGATAGCGACGGATTAAAGGGGAAAAACTAATATGTTATTCAGAAGGTCAATCGTTCGAGACTGACTGAGGGTAAAACCTTTTATGCTCCAAAGGTTTTGGCCTCTTTCTTAGTCTGTTCCACAGGGTGTGATTAATATCACAGGTGGATACGAATGTTTGAGTAAAAAGAAGAAGAAGAAGAAGAAGAAGAAGAAGAAGAAGAAGAAGAAGAAGAAGAAGAAGAAGGCTAAAAGGGGACCAGAAAACTTTTTAAGTATTCTGAGCTTTTTAATTCGCGCGGGAGTCCATCGTCATAGACGGACTGCTGCACGACTTCAAAAGCTCAGAATGATGAAAAAAATTTTCCACTGTTACAATTTTGCAGCAGAAGTTGGGTAACTTTAAAAAACAGCCCCAGTGACCCATTAGCTCCTGAGCACGCATCAGGATTTATTTTGGGCACAGCAACATTAGTAGGAAACACGACGACATTTCAAATAAACTGATGTACTACGCTGTCTTTGTATTTTCAGCAAACGGTGCACCTGCTGTAAATAACAATGACATGGACTTTTCAAAAATTGGTGCGTAGTACACCAGCCGATGGTCCGAAGCATTGTAAGAGGAGCCATAACTGTACTTAAGACGTGAGAACTGCTTTTTTGCCAAATCCACAAGGTGCTTAACTCCCCAAAAAGATTATTTAATAAAAGTTACACGGAAATTTTTGTGATATTTCGAGCACGGTACCAGGTACGTGATGAGGCCCGCGCTTCTCTTACTGGATGTCACACCGCAACGCAAATGAGAGGGATCCAGCTCCTTAGTGGGTTCCCCAGCGTTCATATGTGTTTGGAGGTATACGAGCACCTCAGCTCCTTCATACTGAGCATTGTTAACAAGAACCTAGTCATGCGTGAGTCCAAAGCAGGTTACGGATAGCATTCTCAGCCAGTTAAATCAAGTGAATCCAAGTAATTATCACACGGGCGTGGCGCTCCGCAGACCCGGTGGCAAGACAGAACATGCTCATACGGTTTCGCCTCGCAGGCGGATGATGACTGGCCAACGATAGCGCCAAATAAGGGCACATAACCTCCTCTTGTTATGGGTATTTCGTCCAGATTGTCAGGGCAAATCCGTGGGAAATTTCGGAACTCTCTATATATAGCGCGTTGTGAGCGTGGTACCTCCTGCTTGATAACTACGAGCCCACACTTAATTAGCCGGATTCCAGCCCTGCCCATGCAATTCAGGCTCGGGAAACAATCACTGATGTTAATCGCTGAGTCAGTACTTCAGCCAGCGTAGCCAGCGCGGGCCAACGCATCGGGCAGGGTCAACACACTGGCGGGTTCTTGTCGTCCTCCTTATTTCTCAACTAGCAACCTGCCTCGCACACCTAGGTGAGCTCTTGGGAAAAAGGTGGCGTGCGTCACAGGTGGGTAGCTTTCCTCTCGACCAGTCCCGCATTTAGAACCGTCCGCGAATCCGCCTAACTCCCAGGTCGTAGATGACGTCCCGCGGGGAGGGGCACTGTGTAGCACAAGAATGCTATGCTTGCATTCATTGATGAACGCTCACCGATCGCTAACGGAACTCACTCGCCCCGTCAGCAGCCGCACAGTGGCTAGTAGTAGAAGAGGCAGATGGGTATTGCCGGAAAAGACAAGGAAGAATGCAATGACCATTTCTGGCTTAGAAGCCATCATCAGCCAGTCATACCCAACCCCATGTGATGCACCACCTATGTCTCCCTTGTCTCTGCCGGCAATATTTATCTGCCTATTCTAATACTAGCCGCTGTGCGGCTGCTGACGGGGCTCGAGATTTAACCTCAAGGCAGAGCAGAACGAGCGAATTCCGTTAACGATAGGTGAGCGTTATTCAACGAACGCAAATCAATATTCACGATCTAAACCGGCAAGACAGCGAGCTCATGGCTCAATGGTTAGAACGTTTAACTTCTGATCAATGGGTTGCGTGTTCGATTCTTGGGGGGAGCACCACTTGGGGTTGGGTATGACTGGCTGACGACGGCTAATAAGCCAGAAATGGCCATTAAAATCTCACTTGCCTTTGTTGGCAGAATGAAAATATTTTTTAAAAAAGCATATACAAAATAGTCATTTTACACTCATTTAGTAGCCAATTACGTCTTCTTCGAAGTTAATGCTAAAAGAAAGGACGGTTTTGCTTTAAAAAGGTTCTAATAATGAGCTTTTTATGACCGCCCAATTTCCATGCATAAAGCATCGCATCGGTCCATTTACTGTTGATGCTTGTAAAGTAGACATGTTTTATGTCCACTGCTGAAATTTTGACCAATGTATAACGTTTTCATAAGAACGTATTGAAATTTATGATTTTGCTTATGTGGAAAATATGTAGCATGCAGATTGGAAACCTTGAATGCAAATTTAACAACAAACCGAGCTAAAATTATTCAGGAACTAAGAACTTTTTTAAAACAAAACAATATCCTTTCTTCATGAACAAAATTTAAGGAAGACGGAATATGCAACCAACTACATTTACAAACGCATTGGAATTAACTAGTGAAAATGCATGCTAATCAAGTCGTTATCTTTTCACATAGTGGTTTCTACAAGTACCCAAGAATAAGCTCATTCAAAAACCGATATCTCGTCGCGACTGAAGTATCTAAACATAATGCTGCAAAATAGTTAATCTCCAAACTCTCCTTTAGTAATCTTTTCCAATGGAAAACAAATTTTAGGGTCACTTCCTAAGGTGGATGGTGGTGGCGGCAGTGGGAGCCCTAAGCCGGTCAAAGCAGAGCAGGCTGCGCAAGGTTGGGTGGTTGAACAGGGAGTGAATGGGAGCTAGGCACGTCTGCTTACTACAACCAAAAGAGTGAGGCATTTTCGGGCACACGCAAATGGCCGCTGTCAATCAAGAGTCTGACAGCGGCCAGGGGGATTCCCCTCTTCAACCCGTTAGTTCTGCCAGCATAAATAATAACAATCAGGCAATTTCTGCTGCTCAGGCCGCCCACTACCATTGCCAAAACGTCTTAATCGCATTAAGACCTTCTTTGTCCTCCATCCTCTCCCCACCTCTCCGCCAGAAACTGTATTAGTCAGCGGTACAAAGCTGCCAGTCTGCGGACGCAGATTCTTACATTCATACGTTGCATGCTGTTTTGAGTTTGCTATTTGACTATCCCAGCACTCATCACACAGTCGCTATTGGGAGATAACGCTGTCTTCAGAGTGGGGCCACATATCCGACCGTTACGCGGGAGTCATGAATGACCGATAAATGGGACTAAAAAGTTTTCTGGCATGTTTGCCTCCTCCAGCCAGACAGACCCCAAAGCACCATGTGAGGCTCGAAGCTTTACCATTAAGCCATGGGAGTGAAAATGTGCACAAGGATATGTGCGGGTGACGTCTACACGTCTGCCTGATTGGCTGAGAGGCCTCCCGGCAAATCCGAACTGGGGTTAGTGTTGGGCTGGCTGCTGATGGGAAATAAACGCAAAACGGCCAGTTCAATCACCCCACATGGTTGGTCAGCATAACTTATCAATTTAAATATCATATACGACCTTAAGTTTTGGTTTTTTTAACGTTAACTCCCCTTTTAACATATTGCGATGCCGTGGAGCACGGTATCCTGGGAATCGGTATTCGTAAGCCAGGACACATAGGACTTTTCCCACGTGCCTTCACAACCCTAGGCCATCGGGGTGTGCACTTTAGTAAACCTGAAGTTAACTGGACAAATTAGCGTTTTTAAATTTCTGTAGCGAGCTTTATCGTTATAACGGTCGTATGAGTTGGCATCATAATTTACTCAGTTCACTATCTCGCCAGACCTTCTTCCATCGGAGCAAAAAAGGTAGAGTAATTTAATGATTTTATACACAATTATAACAATTCAACCGTAAAATGCTGTTCTACATTGGCTATTTTTCAAAAATCTCCACAAAGTAACGTATTTTTGTAGGGTAGGATGACCAGGCCAACCTAGCTCTTCATGCGGGGCCAAAAAGACCTTCTTTTGACGATTTAATATCAGAAAATTGAGGCACAAATCTCGTTTTCGCCCCCAGATAATTCAATACAAATAATAGAATGAATAACGTGTTTTATCAAATAAAATGTGTCGCAGGTGTGTGAACGTATTGTTGAGGAATTAGGCACGTCGATTGCAGAGTTGATTGGATATTCTGATGTTATCCATCTGTTTCCACGCTGCAACTGCTCTTGTACAGCTGTAGACCTAAAAGAGTTGTAAACTGGAATCCCGCACCTTATACTATAAGCCAGACGTAGGACGTGGTGACCGGCTGTCCCAAACCACCACAAATATTCGAGAGGATTCTATCTTCGGGTCCATTCTCTCAAAGCTTTGAACTAATCGAACCACGAAATCTACTTTTTCGTGAACTTATTCCGTACCGAGTGCTGCCACTTCATTCTTCCCATCTACCTACAGTTAACTCCTCCCACCTTTCGTGGTTCAGTATTCGCGGATTGTTCTCGTATAGCATATCGTAAATATTCGCTAATTATTTGTACTCCTTTGAGTGATCACATACATTTCTATGAAAGCAAATGTTTTACTAACTGTCACATAGTAATATCAATTGTGCAAATCAAAATATAGGGGTAACTTGATTAGGTTTCGCCTTGGTAAGAGTAAAAATCGTAGGTGCGTTCTCGCGTAGCTGTAACTCATATAGTTTTAAGCTAAATGTTCTAAGGTATTTGAGGATGATACTTTAAGGTATATTTGGTGCTTGAACATTAAAATAGGCGGTTATTGAAGTTTTTAGAGAGGTTTCAAGTATTCGCGGATTTCAAATATTCACGGGTGACTATGGTCCTGAATCCCGCTAATACCGGGAGTCGAATGCAATCCCTGTTTCCGCCTTTCCCTTTGACAACTGTTTTGGAGGAGAGTCATATATTCGTGGTAGTTATAAACCGGTCTAACCTAGCCATCTGTGTTTAAAAAATGGCAGAACTTTCCGAGTTGGGAATAAATTACACAGACGGAGAGGGGATGTTAAATTAATTGCCAGAATGAGAACGCAGAATCAGTGAGGACTAGAATGGACATCAGACACTCGTTATGTGGACGTTTTCGGCATCCACCTGATGCCTAGTATTCACCAAATGCTCCAGCATACGGTTTTAAATGTACTTTCTATCGCATTTTCTAGGCCAGACCGGTGTTTTTTCTTTAGATGACCTGAAAGGACGTAGGACCGTGCAGTCGATGCAGCTGAATACGCAGAATAACCATTTGCCCCGCGCCTCCTGCTGAGAATAGACGAGAGCATGGTAGAAGTGTCTCAGTTCAGAGATTAAACTAGTCAAGATAAACCTACAGGATGGATGATTTTCACCAATTATCTTTATTACCTTACGTTGAATGCAGTAATCACATGATCTGGTTGATCAGTTTCGACAGGTAGCGTTTTGGATAACTGTTTGTTGTCCTTGGGTGACAGTCGAGGTTTAACAGCACGAGGAAGAGCCGAACCTTCAGAGCTGGTCGGTTTTTGAATTTCAATCTGATTGTGAGATTAGTCCTTAGAATGTGCTAACGTCGGTTGTTTTTTCCCATTTTCGGGCACTTTTGCTGCTATTATCACCGGCATTTTGCTCTTCTTGCAGATGGTCAATCTTCTTACACGCCTTGTTCGATAGGAGTCCAATACTTTTCACATGCTCTACAATCTATCCCATTTTTGAGCCTTGACGACAGTTAAACTCTTCTCTGGCGGATTCGTCTGGCTCGTCATCCACTAGGACACACCGAGTCCAACACGCCTTTTCTTCTCGTATCAGTGAGCCGAGTCGTCGGCACACGCTGACGAGATCATGCCAACACACCCTCTGCCAGATATCCCAACTGCACCTCTTCACAGGTCGCAGGATCAGTCTTGCCTCGGTTTCGAGCAACTTGTGGCTCTCTCGACACTCTCTCAAACCCGTCTGTGAACTGGATTTAATCAGTCATTCCATCGTTGGCCATACTATCAACCCCTCACTTTTATTGGTATCTGGAGGAGATTTGTAGTGCCTCAAGTGCCTATCCGACTTCTGCCTTGGCGCTCGGTCCACGCAAAGGTCATGTGACCACAGTTCTCCAGCTGCCGGACAAGCATGTCCTGGAACTGGATCAGTGAGTGCCACTTCATCCTAATTAATATTCGTGATCACAAGTAAAGAGGTCAACGCGCCTGTGACTCATTGGTAGAGCGTTCGATTCAATGACCAAAGATCCCGGGTTGGAATCTCAGGTGGTCCACGCTTGACATGGACTTTGATTGGCTGTGATCAAAACAGGTAGAATTTAACTATTTGGCACACTTACTACACGTCTGAAGATGGCCTGGTGACCAAGCGCGGTAACGTTACCGACAAAGACAGGAGAGATTAGAATGGTTCATTCGGTCTCTCCTGAGTAATTGGTAGTCTGATAGGCTTCTTCGCAATCCCCCACGTTCTGTGCCAGCCACTTTCTACTATTAATATGGCTGAAAAAATTTTATTGGGAGAGTCCTCCCTCTCTTTTGTTTTCCAAAAATAATCTACATAGGCTTCATGAAGGGTTTATTTCGTGGTTGTGTAAAAAAATGTTTTACAGCAGATGTTCTTATATAGTAAATGAGAGTAAATCCTTCCCTTCGGGATAGAAACATTCGACTCAGTCGAGCTGTGAATGGCCACGCAATTCTGGTACTCAAGAGGAGCATTTGTTCTTCTTCCCACTATCTTGTCAACGGAATATCCCGAGAGACCAACTGGAGTTGTTTTTGCCTACATTGTCTTGGTATGATGGTTTCCTATTCCCCCTATTCACGAATTTCTGACTTCGCTTTCGAAAAAGTGCTTTAAAAAACACCCGGGATATTTGAGAAAAATTTATGGTGATGGTAGACCGAGTAAACTAGTTATAAAGCAGCTCGACATAAAACTCTCGTCCGTAACACTTCCAGTTGTAGGTGAGCTAGATTCTGTGACAATGTTAGCTATAACACCTAATATTTATGTTTCCTCTTTCTGGTTGTCTTGCGTAGAAATCCCGTCTGCCTTTAACAGAGGCCTATTTACCGTTGTCCTATCCTTATTGGTATCCGCGTGTAGGTCCCTTCACATTGGATGAAATTATCTTGAAGCTGTATGTTTTGGTACTGTTCACGTTTTACTATTTGCCATTTTCGCTCAAGCACCGCTGAACTCCTCCTGTTGGACAGATGTTCTTAAATCTGCAAGATCACTTGCGAGTTTTTGACTTCGAGCAGGATGTGTGAGTGTCGTAAGTAAAATTCATAGTCGTATCCGCCATATTTCGCTGTAATTCCGATTTTGACTGCAATTAAGAAGTGAGAGTTCCAATCCTGGACGCAAAGGGCAGTTCAGAAGGCTTTCCTCAAAATAAAGGGCTGATGCTTGTCATGCGGCTACCATGAATTTGCTGAGTTTCCATGACCGTTGAAATGAGTGCGTAAGGATATATATTAGCTTTCGAGAATATAAGGAATGCTTCCGACTGTGCATGATGAGGTATGGTGAATATTTTTTTTCAGTTCAGTTTTATTAAGGGAAATAAAGGCGAAGCTTTTGAGCTCCCTATTGATGTCGATGACACTGTAAATTAAAAAAGGCTGACATATAATGGACGTTGGACAAAGGGTTATCTCCCCGACATACTGCAGGGCATCGGACAAACAATTATAAAATAATGTTACTCAAAATAGGGAGTAGTATGTTATATGACGCGAAAAATTGTGAATGGGAAATGTGTTAGGTTCGGATGTCGTGGTGGTACTTATGGCTGTACTGGTCAAACTTCCGCTTAAAAGTGTCAACGGATGTAAAACAGAATGAGCCAAAAAGATGCCTGTTTATTGAAGTGCCCTTTAATACGTTTGTTAACTGTATAAATGATATGTAGGAGCGACTAAGTAGTTTGAAGGTCTCCAAAGCCCTCGATAAACGTAGATCATCAAGAATTGTGCACGTTTGATTTCGTGGGCTGAGTAGGCTGCGTATTCATTTAGATGGAGCTGCTAAACAAATTTTACTGTAATACAGTTTTCGGAGGAATTTTGACATGAAAAAAATTTCCAGAAAAGTAGAAAGTAGTTATGTACTCAAGATTTCAGCGGTATTGCCCTAGATACTAAAAGTCAAGAAGAATCATCGTGCTTTTTCTGGAACAAAATCATTTCTCGAAAAGGCAACCCAGGGAAGCTAATGAGTTCAAAAACATAAAGCCAGCCAGGAAAATAAAGTGAACTATTGCATCAGACCAAACTCCAGTCCAGCGAAAGAGGTGGTACGAAAGGGGCGCAATCGACTCAATTACAGTTACCAGCCACGGAGACGCAATCTCCCAACTCAAAGCATGACGCTAGCAGCGAAACCAGCGGACGCATCAAGCGACCCAACAAAAACCAGATGGAAGACTTTTTGTTTATTCTAGAAAGTGAATGTGCCACTCCACTCCATAGTGAAGTCAGCTCGGATAAGGTGCCCGATCAAAAATGTGTTTGTGGTAGTGGATAGGCTAGAGCTGTGTTCAAAAATTGCAGTGGAACATCGATTCAGAAGGTTTCCCGTCTGTTGCCAGCATTTCATACACAACTGTGGGTTCCACAACTTCCTGCTCAGGCGAAAGTTATCCTAATAACATTAAGAAATCTCCCATGAGCAACACCCTAGAAATAATAAAACCTAATAGGACAGACGGGGACCCAAAAAATTTACCTATAAATCGTTAGCAGATTATCATAATAAGGGGCGTGCCCAAGTCTATATCAAGCTCTCGATCTTCTTCGTGATTACTTCGATAGACAAAGCAGAATCAGGTTATGATAAGATATTATCACTAAGACCCCTTGAAAAAATTTTGGAAAACGAAGCCCTCGCAGCGCTACTGCTAGAACGAAGAATGGTCTTACGGAATGCGCATAAAAAGTGCTTTTTAACCGGACTACGGGCCGATGAAAAGAATGATCATGCGGGAACTGAGGAGGGAACTGAAGGCAAGGATTTACAGAGGGGTGAAAGACCTGAGAATAAAAGATGGGAAAATATTCTAGACAAAGGAGTCATTCTTGCGAGCAAAACCCGTCACAGTGAAGGCCGAACCTCCCGAGGACACGATCAATAAAGGTAATCATCACGAAAGTGCCAAGACTGCTCAACAAATTGGACGAAATTAGAACCTTAGGTGATGACATTGAGTCAGATATGATGGCATGCACAGAAATGTGGCTTACTGCAGATATCGTGGACTCTGAAATATTCATAAAGGGCAAACAACACGTCAGAAACACGCAGGGTTTACTAGGTAACTTTAATCACAAATCGCTACGGTGCGCGATGAAAATGTTTATTTGCCAGAAAGGTGCCTTCGTAACGTGGTCTGGGGAAGTACATCAGTCAAATTGTCTTCATCTACCTACCACCGATAGGGTCAAGTAAACACACCGTCTTACTCGTCAATTACTCAATCTTCTCCAAGCCAAGTCTGCCTGATAGGTAAGAGCGAAACATATGGAAAGGTAACTACCAACTTATGAGAAGAGAAGTCCCAGAGTTACCATGGGGAACTGAACTTCGTGGTACGCTACATGACCAGTGGAGAACTTTCAATTAATTATTGCGGACGATTGTTGACCACAACTATCCTCTCAAGAGAAAGACAACCATTAACAGTCCGAAGTGGATGGGGACAGAACTTCAGGCATCCTCAAAAAAATCAATAATCTTTGGAAACCTTATAGGCTAACTGGCACATATGTGCATTTACGGAAATAGAAGAAACAATGAAATATGTTGAAACGTAAGGCTACAAAACTTTAAAGGAATTTCGAACTGAGCATATTGTAAAAGTCAGTGGACCACCCCAAAATCTTTATGGCTACATATGGAGTACTAAAAGAAACCGATCTCCAGAAGGAGTACTGTAGATCAATGACCGGGTCAAGCTTTCCATTCTGCCTAATTTCTTTACGTCGGTCTTGTCCAATTATACTTTGTCTTTCTTTCTTCAACAGAGGAACTGTGCTTTTCGTCAACACCAATAAGAGCGGAATTGATCCGGCTATAACCCACCAAATCACCTGGTCCGGACCGAATATCTGCACGTGTACTTCGAGAACTCTCCAAAGAGCTGTGTAGTCCATTAAATATTATATTTCCAAGGTCCTTTGAAGAAGGTGAACTCCTGGGAACATGAAAGGATCACGGATGGACGCTTAGAATTATTGCCCACCCAGCTTAACATGCATCTCTTGCAAAATAATGGAGCGCATTTTAAAAAGACATCTTATGCACTTCCTGGAAGTAAACAGCCTATTGTGCAATTCCAAAGACGGCTTTAGTTGGGGGCGCTCTTGTCTCACCAGAATTCCCTACTCGCATGAGAAATAAACGAGGGCCGGAGCAAAAATCCACCAATTTTATGTAAACTGTTATCCCCAATAGAGCTTGATTCCGTCTTTGATCACTGAGACTGAGTTTCAAGATATCTGGAAAACGCGAAAATTTTCGTTTGTCGTGATCTCGCCCCACGGAGCAAAGAATTTGATCCCTCTCCTCAAATAAACCCTTGTATTCTCATCCAAAAGCTCTTGAATCTGCTAACACGACAATTAACCTTGTGAAATCGGACTCATTACTGCCCTTTGCCTCTATCTCAACCACTCACTCAAACTAACTACCGCCTTCATATATCTCCACCTTAGCAGCATCACCAGTTGTGGTTTCTAATTGTACTGGTAGCCCCCTAACCCCCCCAGAACATCCATGAATCAGGCTACATCATCTAGACCGATAGCTTCTCTGAGATCTACTAAGCCTTTAAAACTGAACCCCTCTATAAACCCCATCGGTCCAATAATTCCCCCGAATAATTGCTTGTTCCGCACACCGGGCACCAACGCATGCCCTATTTTTTACCCTGCCAATCGTCCCCAGCCATTTGCACTCCCAGTCTTCCCATCACCTAAGACCAGTAGTTATCACGTGAGTCACTCCAACTGCTTTAAACTCTGTAGTAGGACCGGATTCCCACCACCTAATCCTTTTAGCTGCTTGCCCTCCCCAATAGTCTATCCTCCTTCAAGCTTCCCTCTTCCAAGTTAACTACCAATCAGTTTACCCTAGTTTTAGCTTTCCTAGTATACAATCTGCCTCTCACCTTTTTTTCGCTGACTCTATGTCAATGCTTCTAGCCCAGCTGGTAGTTACTCTCCAAACAACAATAACTTTCAACCTATTTACCCACCTCAAATTTATTGTAAATAACGATTAATTTAGTTCGGCTACTTGAACTACACCACATGTCATATTGTTTAATACTAGATCTCTTATAAAAAAATATGACTCAACTTAGAGCCATTGCTTTCGAGTTAACGCCCGATGTTTTATGTATAACTGAATCTTGGACCCATCCTTTAATTTCTCACTCTTTGCTTATCATAGACGAATGTGATCTCTACCGTAAAGACCGCATTCGTAAGCGTGGTGGTGATTGTCTTCGTTATATTAAAGCTTTGTTTAAGCCTTTTGATCTAGATGCCACGTCATGCTCTAGTAATTACTCATTCGCGTATCACCCTGTCACCCCGACAAAACCCGATTCCTGGATGCATTTACAACCCATCTACTTCATCAGCAGGCGTTGATGCAAAAATTTGTGAAATTTGTACAATGGTTTCTGAGTCCAATTTTAACATTAAAATAATCGCTGGAGATTTTTATTTTCCTGAAATTGACTGTATGTTAAACTTTTGTCCACCCAGATTTCAGCCTTTCCTAGACACCATTAATTTTTCTAATTGATCACAGCTTGTCCGTTATTCAAGGAGAGACAAGCATATCTTAGACCTGATTTTTGCAAACAACATTGCTACTCTCTTCGTTGACTTTAAGCAGGGGCTCTTCCAATGTGATCATACATTAATTCAATGTTGCCTTCCGACTGTCTCATCGAAAAAGGCTAATACCGTTCGTACCTAGCATGTTTTTCACCTCGCAGGTAGGAGCTAATTACCAACTTTTTTGACTCATTGGACGAGCAGCATCTCTCCTCCATGAACGACGTAGACTTCATGTCGGTCGTTTAAAAGAACATTCTAGAATTTGGGCCAACTTAAATTGTCAAGCCCTACGCTTCAAATCCACCGTTCCTCATTTACTTTTTCCAAGACTAAAGAAATTAAGGAGGCAGTTGAAAGATCAATCTACTAGTTCACTATCTGTGCATCTAATGATCGCAGGGATTTTTGAATTAGCCTCTTAGATTCATCTTGCACGTGTCAGACAGATCGAATCTTGCGCACTCAGTGAGCCAAACTCTTCAAAATCTGTTGCTCAACTGTTCTATCGTCGATCTTCCTCTAAACAAGGATATGAAATTCCTCCATTACTAATTGAGATAAGAACTTCGTTCTCGAAGACGCTGACAAGGCAGAATTGTTTAGTGCTTTCTTTGCTTATCATCTTACGATGGAATCTGAACCGGTTCTGACGTTTCAACCATATCTATTCAATGTTATCAATACCATTTTTCTCCCTCATTTGTCTGAAAAACTCGCACTCTTCGGGGACTGACGGTATTCCAAACTCATTTATCAAGAGAGTGTCGAGCTTCCCGATTTCTTAGCCATGTATTCTCAGTTTATCTTTTAAACAGATTCTTTCCTGACTCATGGAAAACATATATTATTTTTCCTGTCTTCAAATCAGGATCACGTTCGGACTTAAATAATTATCGAGGCGTTCAACAAACCCCGGCTTTCGAATTTCGGCTCCTTGGAGTTGACGAATTTTGAGTCTTTACCTTAGCGTAGAAGACAGGTTGGTTTGGAATAACTCTTGAGTGGATTGTTCATTCTCTAAATTTGGAAATTATTAACTTGGACTTTACGATTCTGTGGCTATCCAAATATTCCTTTACTGTGGATTCTTTCACGTGCCGGAGGTTATCCCTACGAGAAATACAAGCTTTAACGTTCACCTGCTTCCAAAATTAACACTATTGGTGTGCTGCTTCTATCTGCTCTCAATCGGGGAAGGAGGAGTCACAACAAGGGCCGAGTTGTTGCATGCTACTTAGAAGTCTGACTGCTTAATATTCTATGCATTCGCATAGAATTCTAAGAGGTATGGAAAACACAGACGCTCACGATTCATCTGCGTGGGAAAAGGATTGACGCCGCGGTCAGGAGTCTAAACCTCGTCTAAAATACATGCGGCGATGCACCTAACCACCCGTGCTCCTTCACATGGAGATCTGACAAACAAAATTGCATGCAAACAGAAAAGGATGGCAAAGACAGATATTAAGTTACTACTTCTACTCCTGCCAAGCGGGCAAAAAGCTTGATAAAAATAATGAATGTCGCCTACGAGGACGAAACGTGTATGGGGTGTTTAAGTCTCATACAGAAATTCCAATTGATTAATAAAGAGATAGGGAAGTTGAGAGAAGAAATGGCCGATCTAAAAGAGACGATTCATTGTTAATCTGGTAAAAGAACATCCGTAACAACGAGAATTCCAACAAAAGAAAGTACGTATGTAAATATAGCTTCCTCGAGCATACCTAATGTAGAGCTAAATGACATTGTGTCTACAGAGCTAAGTAAATCAGTAGACATTTCCTACCTTCGAAAGGAAGATCAAACCAGCTCATGCACTTTGCCACTGTCATCAGTCTATGCACTTTGCCACTGCCATCCAACGCAGTAAGGCTGGATACACAAACTTATGCTGCATCGTGACTGGATGATACAACGAATGGAGACGTTGAAAAGCTCGTCAAATTTGAAGGACCGAAGAGGAAGAATTCGAAGTCAAAAAAGGCCAAGATGATTATACAAAAAGTGAGTTCAAACTCCGAACAAGGCTCCTTCTTACCGATAGACGCTCAAGTGGAATCCTCTGCTGGTGATACGAGAGCGACCGTAGGACAAATTGGCAAAGTTCCCAAAAGGGGTTTGCCATTAACTTTAGGAATCGTTGTTATTACTGACGCAAACAGCATCATCGAGCAGAGTAGAATTCTTCCTAATACTGATGCCATATTGAAAAATCAGAGTACCAAGTCACTGAACAGACATTTCAATTGAAACTCAATTTCGTTATCAAAGCGGCTCCCGAGTCTGCTTCTCTGATTGCAAAGGAAAGGGTAGAACATGACGTCCGAGCATACTCAAATTCGATTCTTCAAGATGGTGAATGCGTTACCGTGCACAAAGCATTCTGCTTAGAGAAAGCGGGTGTCTCACATGAAATATCATCACCGAGGCCTCTTAAAATCATTCTTGAAGATAATTTTCAGGCTTCACACTTCGAAGAACGGAGAATGGCTCTCCGTAGCTCACACCGGGATGTGTTTTTTAGCCAGATTACGAACCGATGGAAAGACACAAAAAGAGGATGCTGAGAACCGAACAGGCAAAAATGGTTCCAAAAAATAATTTTGTCACAAAAACTAAAATTAATGACAATCTACTGACTTAGAAAGTCACGAGGAGGTGCTTATTGCTGGAGATTTTAATGCACATACAGCAGACTTGATAAATCTGACAGTTAGTTGTTCGCCAACTTCCTTCGGCCGCAAGCTAATGGATGTCACTCTCGGCCAACCTCTTGCACAGGAGGTTAACTTACTAACGATATTTAGAGAGAACTAGAGAGCCAATTGCCTGGACCTAGAATTCAGGAAGGGCTTCTCTAACATTGATAAATTGTATTCTGTTGCACCCCTCGGTAAGAGTGACCATAGTACGCTGATGTGGGATTGCTCACTTTATTCTCAACGCCAGAAGAGAACGCAAGGCAAGCGAAATATATGGAAGGCTGATTTTAACGCGATGAAGAAAGAACCGATGTCCGTGAAATGTAATTGTTGGCTCAAAGGGAATCCGGAGGATGACTGGCGATTGTTTATACAGTTTCACTCGATCTGGTTGAGCGCAATTGTCCGGTGAAGGTGCAAAAGAAAACAAGTTGCCCTGGCTGGTTAACAAGAGAACTCAACACGGGGTTAAAGAAGAAAATAAAAAATGGTAGGTATTCAGGGAGACAGAGTCTCGAGGAATTTCGTCACCAACGAAAGTCTGTCAAGAAATTCATCCGTCAGGCAAGGAAGAACTATATATCCAAAACTATCCAACAGGTGGAAAATAAGCCCAAAATTTTATTCCATTTTATCAATAGTCGATTAAAAAAACAAGGACCCAGTTGCCATAATTATGGATGAGAATGATGTAGAAGTCGTTAAAAATTATGAGAAAGCCAAGCCAGTTTCTTTGTCTCGGTATTCACTACAGAAAAAAGCTTAAGCTTGACAATGTCAACAGTGCAGTTGTTAACGCTGGTCAAGTGCTTCAATATATACTCTTCCCGACATCTCCCGTGGAACGAGAACTGCAAAATCTCGAAGAAGCAAAGTCATCTGGTCCGGACGATATGCCGGCCAAGTTCTTGAAAGAATTGGCAAGCAACCTCTCCAAACCAATAGCGCAAAAACCTAGGTCAAACATGATCAACATTATATTCTTAAAATACAAACATGATGGCTGTAGGACAGAATTAAAGTTTTTTACCGTTAGACTTTTCTTGCTCCTAATCCATTTCCACCTTTTTAGCGATCAGTTCCGCTAAGTCTAATTATTCGGCAGTGTAGCGTCCGAAGACTTCGAGGCTGGCACACACACGGGCTTTTGAAGGGATTTGACGGCGCTCAAGCAGTGCCAAATCAATAAACCTATTTTAACCTATTAAGTAACGCACCTGCAGTCGTTATTAGTTGCTATGCCTATTGAACAGGGTCCTTAAGCATCATGCCGATTACTCAAACACAATAGTTATTAGAAGAAACGACAGAAATGTAGGAAATGGGTTCTACTTCTAAGAAGGATATGAATGTATAAAAGTGAACAATAGAAAATAAGGAAGGGAAAGTTACACGTAGATATGTACCGTATGGATTGGGGTAGGGAAATTCTGTCTTGTACGTTCGATAACCGGTCGGAAGTGCAACGCTGTGGGTAACTGCAGGGTCGGGAAGAAGGGATGATGACATTGAGCGGGGGACAACGATACGGTATGCGGTGATGATAACCGTGGGAATGGGGTCAGCGTTTGAGAGTGGAAGGGGGCACTGGCATCTTCACCGACATTCGATCACTCTGACACCATCCTGGGCTCGTGCCATAAATCAGTCTTCAATCCACTTAAACAACCTGTTTAGTCCCTTGGTGCGTTACAGCGGTCTGTAATAAACCCGTATTAGATATGTGACGAATCTCAAAATAAGAACAAGACAGTTGTTAAGAGGAAGAGTTGGGGATTATTTGGTACTTTAAATTAGACTTCTATTGGGATTTGGCCTGAGGGGATCCTTTGGTGGGGATCGGCTGTCCTGGGCAGATCTTTGGCAGGTCTGTAGGAGAAGGAGCGGCGATGGCTGGAGGAAGCGTCAGAGAGCGGTCTCCGGTCTAAAATGATGAGCCTCAATTCTCCACGGTATTTATGTCGTGTTCTCCGGACGATTTGATAGGTTAACATAAAATAGACCAATGGGTATGCGTAAATCATACATTGTAGATCGAATAGTGCAATGACTGGCCAATAGGATTATAAGTACAGTTTTTATGGACATCCGGCCTCGATTGATAGTTACGGCATTTTGATACGTCGAGAAAATTTGAACTCTTCGACTCTTCGATGGGTTATATAACGTCCTTCTTCCTTCCGTCAATAGGACGTCGACTCTCTCCTTCGATATCAGTCGCCGATACGGGGGATGTTGTTTCACAGTCCTAAAGTGCTGGCTCTGTAAGGGATTCATCCATTTCTGATTTGTCTTGCTGGTGTGACTCACTCATATCAAGAAGCAAAGAAGAAGATAATGTATAGGGTAGATGCTTGTTTATTCGTGAGAGTACGTAACCGATGAAATGCAGAAGACTAATAATGATAAACGGAATCTGAGAAAGGATTCAATAGTGATAGATAATACAAGGGTTTGACTTCACCCGGTCGGAGGGTTTTACAGAATGAAGGGTATATTGTCGGACGATTGATCCTTCGAAGGATGTAGGTCGTTGAACTGCGGGGACTCGACTAGCGCCACGGCCGCTGAGATCGGGATCGAAAAGGAAAAACGAAAGTGATTTGACGGCGCCAAGCAGTGCCAAATTAATAAACCTATTGAGTGAAACTAAGCTGAGCGTATTCCTGAGCTGCAGGTTACGCTCGTCAGTATTTATAAAAAAGGATGATTTGGCGGCGGAGAAGAAAACTGGAAAGAAGAAACGAAAGGTGGGAAAAATAATTGCTCTGGTCTACAATTTGTCGAAATGTTACTGTTATGAGAACTGAGATTATTGTACAGCGGCATATTTGGATGAAAACCTTGGAAAGGAAGGCTATATTGTGGCGTTTGAAAGATAGGGGGTGGCAAAGAAATGAGATTTTGAGGGAAGTTAGCATAAATTGGCGGAAAACGTGCATTTGAAAAAGGAATAAATGATTTTGAAAAACTGGTAACATAATTAGAAGCGTTAATTATTTGGGGATATCGGCCAACTTTTGGATTGGGAAGGGTGCTAACATTAGCGTTTGCAGCTGTTGTAGATGCTGAGGGGTTAGCAGGTTTCCCATCGGTAAGGAAATTACTGATTTTAATGCCTTGATTAGCCAATGATTCAGATTTACTAGGAGTTTTCTTAGTTTTAGTAGATTTGGCAGCTATAGCAGGCATGGTTTACTTGGGATGAGAAAGAAGTTGCTTTGACACCATTTCACTCAAACCAGGAACAAGGTTAACGGGTGAAGATTCAGCTGGAATCGAAATTCCTATCGATCCAGAGGGCCGTGGGCTTGCATAAGCTACAGGACAAACCTCTGAGATAACTTTTGATATTGAAGGTGTAGACGAAGGCTTCTTGTTTGCTAATGAGGGTGAAACCCGCCGTTCCATTGGGGTTTTATCCCTACAGGATTTTATCCCTAGGGATTTCAAAGGCGTAAGCCTATTTTCCTCAAATACACTGAACTGAACTGAACTGAACAGATAAACAACTAGTTTTTTTCAAATATTGAGCTGAGTGCTCATGTTCAGAGAAAATAAGGTCAACTTCAATCGCTGAAAATAGTTTGACCAGAACTGGCGGATTTTTGCTATGGGAAGACAACCTTTTTAGCTTCAGCGACTTTAAAGTTAAAAGCCGCACGAGTAAAGGAAATGAAATGCAACGTCCAGGGGATTTTACTCTTGGGGACGTTTTTTAAAAGAAAATTGAAACTTCTCTTATGTCGGTCAATTGACTCGGTACTGACCATGTTTATAAAAGGCTCTTGTTTCACGCATTGTTGAGAAGTGAGTGAAGACAACTTTCCCTCAAAAATGGTACCAAGGATCGTGAAGAGAGAACCATATTTAGACATAAAGGTATTAAAGTTTTCCAGGGCGTCAAGGTCTAATTTCTTCATGCTTAAAGTGGGTTGTTCTAGTGGAAGTTTTACGCGAAGAGGATGTTTGCATCTAAGTACTGACTGGGGTTTCATATTGGTTTTAAAATATAAGTACTTTTCAAATCAATAATACGAAGGAAAATTGTTACTAGTGACGTTGTGCGGAATAAAAGATTTAATATTTGAAATATGTGTTTTAAGCAAGGCACTTCAAGCAAATATCTGCTAGGTAACGAGTTTAAACTGAAAATAGAATTAGCGAAGAGGCTATGCAGGTTGAAAAATTATATCAACTGGTATACCAGTTACTGCAAATTATTCTTCGCTGAAAATAAGGTAAAACTTACAAAATTTCAACTTTATTTCTAGAACTAACCTTTATATTCCGTCGTTTTGACGTAAATCTGCGAGAACTTTAATGAGGCTATGTAGGGTGAAAAAGTTTAAAAACTTAATATTTTACCATAGTAGCAAGCAATATCTACTAGATGTCTATTAGATATCTATTAATCGAGATATGTATATCTATTGTATATCTATTTTGGCCGCTTTATATATATCTATTAGGTATCGATTTATCGAGATATTCGGCAACCGGCGAAAATGGTACCTACGCCTTCCGGTTGGTCCCCTTTACTAACCTACTACGCTTATGATGCCCCTTGCACCTGTATTTTTAAGTATTAGTCTTGGTGAAGACAATCTTTACAGAATAATTTATTTAGTAATTCAAAGGAATATGTACAAAGGTGTGTGGTTTCTTTTTCCTCCGTCGTCATTGTGTTGAAGGAGGTAATTTAACCGACGATGGTCCAGCATTGTTGTCTGCAAGCAAACAGTATTTTTAAAAAAAATTGTATATTGATTTACCATCTGCTGGATGTCCAATTTGTTTTTGCAGCCTCTGGCAACGGCTATCAAGTGATCGTTTAAGTCGCCTGGCAATGGCAGACTCAAAATCGGATAATTTATTCAAGCCGCTTGCATTCCTGGCTGCAAACACCTCTATATAGTGACAGTGAGACGGTTTTTGATGGACTTACCCAGCATAACGTCATATATTTTTGATTTTGACAAACTGTCTTTAGCCTTACGTCCTTTAAAATTTACGTGTAGGCTAATTTCATCGTCAAAGATATCAAAAACATTCTCTTCACAAAATCGTCGATTGTTTGCCCGCCGAGGCATGTAAGATAGGAGGTCTGACATAAAAGTTATAGAATTAATAGACAGCTTACCAACTGTGAACGAAATTCTTGATTCATTAGCTGGTTTTCCAGCTGTCGGAATTCAGTTGCTGAATGCAACTGATGTGGTATAGGAATTTTGGGCAGCTAGGGGGCTGCCGGGCCTGATGTGCAAGGCTGCTGCCGATGCAGTGCCTCCAAATGCCGAAGCTAGCCCAGCGTTTTTCGTTGGGCCTCTACAACATAATCAACTTTAGCTGATATGCCAGTTATCGGTTGGCACATAAGTAACATGGTCCCTCTGTCGATTTTGTGAATTCGATTCTTCGACAGTAATTAAATGGAAAACTATGTTACCTTCATTATGCGGCGCTTCGCCCGCTGGAGTAGTTTCAAAAGAATCATTTAGATCGTCTTGTGGTTACTTAGGAGAACAAAGTTATTTTAAAGTTACTTACGGGCGATGAAATGGGTTCACCTCCGAGAAGGTAAATAGCCTCATCAATCGCCGAGTGGCGTTGGCGTTGGGAAAGCCTACGTGAGGGCAGGTTACTCATGATAAGATCGAGCTACAGGTACCATATTCTTAAGCATAAGCATACGAAGTTGTTTTTCCAAACCAACGTGGACGTATTCCCCCATGCACATAGGGGCTACCTCTAACTTATACGTAGCCTCTAGAAGTGTTCTAGGGTCATCAGGCAGTTCGGGTATAGAGGGCTTAAGTATCCCCAAAAGTTCACGTATGTGCATGTGAAATGTTGTTTCGCAAAGCCCATTTGCGTAACTTCTGAACCGTTAACTGATCCGATTCAGAGTTAATGTTCCTATGAGTTTCTTCTTCCTCCGATGCTCCTATATGATTATATTCCACTACACTTACCGCGGGCGACCTATTTCCTTCATTTTCCCTCGATAGAGAAACAATTACGTCCTTATGTGACGCTTTTAGCTTCAGCTTTTCCACTCTACGTCTTCTCTTAATGGTATCCACAATTTCACGAAATTCCTCTTCCTCATACCTTCTAATTTGGCGTCTTCGTGTTCTGTCTGATTCCTGCATAAACATTGTTAACAATAGTAAAATAGCAATCAACAGATATAAATGAATAAAGGCAGGGTAGTGGAGGTGCAGTCAGATAACGTTTACCACGCCGTTCACGCAAATAGTGGCGCGTACGCGCGCAAAAGGTGTCGCAATGCGCTTAAAGAACGGCAACCAATAAAATGTCTGCTTACATGACTTGACTAACCAATGAGGTTTAAGAGACAGTTATCTCGATAAATAGCTATTGCACTGCATTAAAAGAGGTGGAACTGCATTAAAAGAGGTCGAAACATACAAAGATCTGGGCATGTGGACAACTGTGAATTTGATGCCCTCAGAACACTGTAAGAAAGCAGTCCAGAAGGCAACATGTACACTACATTGGATCAGACGTGCGTTTAAAATATTCCCCCCTGATCTATTCGGAAAAGTCTATGGCGCCTTTGTGAGACCACATTTAGATTACGGAGTACCAGCTTGGATACCGTGGATGAAGAAAGATGTTGACCTCTTCGAACAGGTGCAACGGAGAGCAACGAAGATGGTTGACGGTCTTAAGACTTTACCGTACCAAGACAGATTGAAAAAGCTTGACTTATTTCCTCTTTCCTACAGGAACTTACGGTGTAGCCTGCTCTGGACATTCCGGATTATCCGGGGCCATAATTCCACCCGGAGATCGGAGGATTTCTTCGACTTTGCCTGCACAAAACTCATCTGCGTGGTCATCCTTATAAGGTTAATAGCGAACGCACGCGATTGAACCTCAGAAAGTTTTGTTTCAGCCAACGAATGGTTCGACCTTGGAACTCGTTGCCAAGTGAAATGGTTACCTCTGAAAGCATTATTGATTTTAAAAGAAGGCTTGATTGCATTATATTTGACAAAAGACGACTGTCACAGCATGATTTTTTAAAAACCAGCCTTTTTAAAAATCTTTTCGGGCTCTACTTTTTCTTCCACAATGTTTTGGCCTATGGCTGTGAAAACGCATTTGAAGTTATCTTATGCTTTGACTCAAACATTTTAAAATGTACAACATTTTATATTGACTGTACACATGCAATAATAACTTAACATTAATAGGGTCATCAAGGGCAATGCCTGTAACCCTTCAAACATATACAAATATACAAAAAAATATACAATATACGTACATCTACTCGATATCTATTGCTACTAGGGTACCCTTTTGCAATTGCAATAACTGCAAGTGTGTGCAGCTGATAATGAGGTAGAAGTACAATAAATTGTCAATAATTTAGCTAATATTTTTTAACAGGAAACGAAGAAATCGGTTTAAAATTCGAGAATTCACTTATCTTCAAATTTCGTGAAAGGGTTCATGAAAGGGTTAGCAAAATTTTTCGGGCGATTTTCAACGAAATTAATTACCCCAGAAAACCGTCTGCTTTCGGAAAAATCTCAGTTTTTCAGAAACACACTGTTTGCTCTTTTATCTTATTTTTCGACCTCACTGATTTGTTTCAATTGTCATCATCAATAGCTGACCTACTATTCCAACTTAACTGTACACGATTTTGCACTCGTTTTAATTTTTTTTTATCCAATGACAGTGCCCTTCCGGGTACTCAATTCAAAAATCTATCTTAAGATGGAGACGGTGGAATGGCCCAGAGTTTGTAGTGGTAGAATAGGAGGTGAAAATCTTCGCCCAGAATGTCAGTTACCTACCTATCAAGAAATGAGCAGTTAGTTGTTGGAAAATTTTAAGCAATTGTAAGGTGTAAAAATGCGCATTCGTATTAAATAATAAATAACACAAATCTAAATACCTAAGCCGCTTCCATAAACTTGCAAACAGACTGTCTTTTTTAGAAGTACTGCTTTCAGCTTCAAATTGGTCAAGCAACTTTATCATAGTCTCTGCAATTATTCTGCCAATGATGTTTCCCCTACGGGCAAGAAAGCCTCTATATCCCGACGTGCAATGATTGGAATTTGAACTCAGAAATCCTTCTACCAGAGGATGGATATTAAGATCAGCCAGGAATATCAGCCTCCACTGTCAATAATTATTACTTGAGATAAAAATCATTCCCAATGGGAAATGCTTCAAAGAAATAAACAAAAATTATAGATCCTCAAGGGTATTGAAAGAAGAAGTGTAACCGGAGTGTTAACAATATTTGCTGTGTACGTAAGATTGGAATCAGTCTTAAGTTTTATGCTTTCCTGTATTATAGGAAGATTGCCAGCACCCAAGCGGTTCTATATCAATAAAGATATTGTTAATAAGAATGTTTAGCAAAATGAAAAGAGTAACTGGACCTCACTTTATCCCAAGAACAAGTGACAATGCTCAAGCTGTAGGGATTAGCTAATCCAAATTCCCGTTTGTAAACTTGCTTACATAGCAAAAGATTAACTGTACCAGGAATGCATGCGAATCGTCAAGAAAAATGCCTTGGCTCGATTGGAAATCGTTTTCTTACCGTCACCCATCTAACCACTACTGAAGTTTCTGAGCGCAATTAATTACAGTCGTTTAACCTGATAGTAATATGATTGACGAAATTTAGTTTAAGTGGAACCTTAGCATCACAACTAAGCGTATTTCAAATAAATCCGACACGACCGTGTCACAAAGGCCTAAGCCAATTTATCCTAAGTACAGTGAACTACACAGAAGCAAGCCAACTCCTCCTATCTTCTAGCACCTACCACATTTGCTGTGTGAAGTTTGTGCTTAAAATTGAAACGAGAGCTTAAATTTCGTGACAATAAGCCCCCAAGTACTCCGCGAAATTCGAGAAACAGACGCCAGGTTATCAAAATTTTATAAGATATATAGCAATTAAGGCAAATCAGAACCCTAAGGGTTTAATTATGGAGACCTCATCTAGGTATGAGGGGGGGGCAATGTAGTCAGAGCAAAATATTCATTGGCACATGCATATTCACCGTTCGTACATCAATGCTTTCGTTATTCCAAAAGAGCACAGACACGGGCCTTCATCTGAAAAAAAATACGCCAGCTTATTCCTTTTAGGTATTAGATGATCCATGTTGTAAGCAACGTGTGTCTGTCGACTAGGTAGAGCACTTAATTGAAATACGTTGAACACGGCTCAGCGGAAAACGTATGAGAATATTGGTTGTCCATCAAGTTCACGTTGGAGGTAGAAACGGGAGGTTCTACTAAGCCGAAGATCTGATGGTAGTGTCCGAAGGAGCGTTCATCGAAAGAAAACCTGGTCTGGACAAGATACGAACTTCGACAGTTTCATACCCATCCAACAGAAACGCAATCTAGTCCGTTGTTTGAAGCAAAGGGCTAGGAAATATTGTTCGGCGGACTGTATCAAAGAAGAGCTCCAAAAGATCCAGAGCTTACTTCGTGAAAATGGCTATCCGGATAGGTTTATTACAAAGAATATGGTCGCAAGACCAGAAAAACCCACCACACATACTGCGGAAAAGAAAACCTTATATCTCAAAGTCCACTTTCAAGGGGATGCGGCAAGTGAACTCCTGAAAAGACGCCTTGACCAAGCCGTCGAACGAACCTTCCCAGCGGCGAGCATTCGGATATTATTCTCAACCAACCCTGTTTTACACGGAGAAGGTAAGGATAGATTGCCGGCTCAGACCACCTCCATGTGCATCGACTAATTCGCTTTCTCCTGTTGAGCAGGTTATATTGGTCGAGCGAGTCGGCACCTAGCCAAAAGAATAACGGAACACCTCCCAGTATAGCTGAGAAAAGGTGAAGTTAAAAGCATAAACAGTGCTGTTCTCGCACACCTGGTTGATTCCGAGCACTGTGTGGACCCCAAAGAAGCCTCTAAAAACTGCCACCAAACTATCCTACTTCACTGGGTCAGCGGCTGCAAGCAGCAGCAGAATCCACTGCCATCTGGTTGAGAAAGCCGGTCTTTTGTGAACAAAAGAACCTCTTACAAGCTCCACGCTTAGCATGGCTAACGACGGCTTAATTCCATGCACTCCAGGCCGTCTCCTCTTCCCATGCCCTTCCCCCCTCCCCTTCGTGAACGAGCGCCAAACCCTCACTGCCAGTTAACCATTTGTCTTTTATCGCCACCCCCTGCCCTACCAACACAACTCACTAGTATGACGAGTTGAACCTATTTGATTTCATGCCTTAGCTTGTACTCCGTTCCCATATAAATGAACTGGCCCGATGAGAATTTTTCGAAAGCACACGTATGCTCGCCAAGTAGTCTTCTTAAGATTTTTCTTAAAAGTTGCCGAGGATTGGCATCAGAAAAGCTACAACAGTGGCCGTATATGTTAGGACAGGAATCTCGGCAGTCGAACGAGCACACTCCATCTTCCATGAATATGAATTTCTCTGGATAAAGACTAAAAAGGATTTTTAACAGAACCTACGATTCTTGACTATCTACAGACCACCGAACATTCCAAGTGCAGCTGATGAGTCACTCCTCCATTTGCTCAAGGAAGTAGACAAGGCGAAAAATTAAATGCTCAATGGAAGTCAAGCTACTGCTTCTCATGCATTCTGAATGCTATACATTTGTATCCCACAATGTTTCCTAACTAGCATACATGTTTGGTCGCCCAGGATAGAGAAACCGCTCAAAATGACGACACTATTATGGAACATGGATTTCACCTCAAAGAAACAAAAAACCAGAATATTTAACGTTTGTTGGATAAAGAATAAATTATAATTTCATTTGAAACTGGTTTCTTTGTACTTATTCAGCTCCTTATGAATCTTGAGACCTTGAATCTTAAAATTATTCATCACCATAACGATCCTGAAGGACAATAAAACCCTCGTGATTTAAATATGAAGATCGTAAATTTTCGCAGAACAGAAGCATTAGATGCAGTTTTTATTCAAGAACTCATAGACACAGATGACACTTTTTTGACTAGAAAAGTAAACCTGATAAATTTGCTGTAAGCTGTCAATCCAATTTTTAAATAAGACAGGGAACGTTCTTTACTTGCAATTACTGCCACGAACGCTGAAGATGAAGTCATTGGATGCTTAGTCCTTAATGACAGTCCACCCTCAGAAATTCTTAACAAACAACGTGGCAACGAGTGGTTCAGACTTCGATTCAAATTTAGCAACCTAAATACCTGCAATACACTATTCATAAATCTATTTGTTGTTCATCGATTATATCGGAAATTTGGATATGAAAAATTTATAAAAGTTGCCTTCTCTACGGCCATAGACATACACCATCTCCTTTTCTTGGTACCATCGAGTGTTGAGTTGGGTAATCCCTTTATTAACCATTGCATCTTTTTATTCAGATGAGATAGACGAAAGTGACCCAATTCGTGATATCCGCTTGATATTCAGCAAGTTCAAAGATAAAACACTAGGCCCCATTGAATTTACGCACCGCAGCTCAAACTCCAAATGAAGTTCCTTCACAGTTTCACTGGGATGTTGTGCATTTTAAGCGGGATGCATTCTTTCCAGTACTATACGCTAGACCAGCCCTGTAATTCTTGATCTAATTTTTCATATTTATCAGAGTTAATGACAACGATGATGTACAGCCAATATTTGAAAGCAAAACAAAGATCTTATCCAGCACATATGGTGAATTTTATGCTGCCGAACTGGTCGAAGCGCAAAATGATAAGCTGAAAACAATTGTCGTTGAGGTAACTTATAATTCACTGTCACACATGTTTTCCAGGTTGATGGACGTGCTGTTGGCTATATGAGCGCCACTACCGAATTCGACATTGATTTCGTTAACGAGCAGTATGATTTGGCTCCTTTTAACTGCCTTCGGAAAAGCAAAGAACTAAGTAGTGAGGCTCCTATCGAAGGCAACAACCAAAAGAAGAGTGAAGCAAAGCCCGATGAAACGCTGAATACCGATATCAAAGCATTACCAACAGATGATGTGCGAACTGAAACAATAGCGGATAATAAACTGGCAGAGAATGGAGCACCCGAAGAGCACGAAGGAGCTGCACCTGAAGAGCCAGAAGGAGCTGCGCCCGAAAGAGGTTTGAATTGGGACAAGTTAATGCTGGAGAAAGGACAGAAATGAAGGTGCGATTCTTTGAGATTATAAGCATTTGAAAAATTCTAAAATACTTGAAAATAAAGCGTTTTTAAAACTCAGGGTACCAAACAAAATATTTGTGCTTTTAAGTGCTAAAAAAACTCCAGCAAAGTATAGAAGCATCTTGATACCAAGTGATTAATTGACTCAAGACGTTTTTCTTTATTTTTCGTTCAGTGCGTATTTTAAACATAAGTGTGCAATTTTTATGAGCACACACGATACGTTACACTTTGCAAGCTTAAGGACGCAACAGTTTTCACCCTGACCTATAAGTTTATGCTGAGCCATCTATCGCACTCCTGGCCTTCTAAATAAAGAGAAAATATCCATTTTAGGTTATTTACTGGCATTTAACTGGCATTGACCAAACCTATTGTCCTTTTTTATTAAACGATTTTAGTGGGTCGACAGTATTCTTTTAAACACTGTTTATATTTGAAGTGGTAGCTGTTTAAAATTATAAAATCTCATTCTTCTATTTGAAGCATAATTAAATTTTGACTAATAATAAGCAAAATGTCAGGCACCTCTGATAGAAACCATAATACTGCAGATAAACCACTTAAAACAGGTGAAAGTATTTCACAGCAACGTAGCGATTCTTACCCTGCTTGCCGCAATGCGTTTGAAATCAAATACCGTGTTCGGAGATTGACTTTATTCAACAGAAATAAGTGAGTTAACTGAAAACTTTTCATTCTCCCTTTAGTGACTAACGTTGTCATCGAAAACGAGTTGATAAGCTTTCTGAACAGTGACACCGTGTCAGCCAACTGGAAAGTGTCGATATGTTTGCTCTGGGTCAAAGTTCATCCCACTAAAAATTTACTTAAGTTTATATTTTTTGCATTAAATTTAAAGAAAAATTCATTTTTTTAGCAGGTGACCTGATGGTTGGTCTACCCCATCATTACATCTTAAGAAAGAAGGAGCATGGAAACCACCAACTATAAAATATTCAGTCAGTTCCTAACATTAGAGGAATTAAAGAAAGCAATAATGCGTGGAAGCGGTAGACAAAACTATCGGTATAACATTTGAACTGAAAGTCTCATTTTTGAACCCACAAAGCAACTTATTTTTTGAGTTGGTAATATATTTGCACTTGCTAATTTAAATTTGTTATGGTTCAACTTCCGAGATTAGAAATTTGACCTCTAGGGTCAGGAAAATTTTCTTTTTTCATCATAAAGTCACTACAGCTGGCTAAATGTAGATCCTATGTGATCCATTTAGGAGCCTATTTTCTGATAGTTTTGAAAGGAGTTTTGTTCCATCTAATTCCTCTCAGTATCTTATAAAGCCGATATTTTTACCATAAACTCAGGGTAAAGTTTTATTTTTATTTTCTCCACTCCAGTGCGCATTACAGACAAAACGTCCACACGCTCTCGAACGCCCAGAAAAAAGGCCCTTCTTCATTCCCTGAGTGATGCTTCGGAGGATCTTCGTTCAAGCCTGATGACTAGCAGCCAAAGCCTGGAACATCATATCCGTGTCATGCATACTACGGACGGCAACTGGGTTCGGCGGTATATTTCACGGGCCCTACTAGACGACAGCAACGATATAGAAGATGGTTCCGACGAAGTTGATGGAGTGCCAAATGCATTCATTATTCAATTATTTGGCATAAAGGATGAGGTAGATACGAGGTTAGTGCCCAAAGACCTCACATCAGCTAGAAAATACTGATGAATCTGTCACATCTAGAATTTATTTCTCGTTATTGTAGGTCTATCGATTTTATGCCCCTCATCTTCGACTCGCTACCTAATCTAGACTATGCAGTAATCAGCGTGCCGCGTTTGGTTCCCGAGTTTCAACTTCTTCAGCATTTCACGGTAAGCTGCAGCCGGGTTGATGCGAATGACCTAAATATTTAGGCCTGCCGACAACGTTTTCTTTAAAATCAACTCGTCCGAGGGCTTTTTGTTTGGCTTATCCAATAGTAAGGCCAATTTTGCTTCCATCATCTCTGTATTTTTGTCTCACTTATGATTGGTGTGCCTGCAACAGTAGGGATTCAGTTACGTGTAACAATACTCATCTTGGCATAGCCCACTTTAGTTAGCTAAAATGGCGAATTTCATAGATTAACGTAGGGTCCACCACAACCCATTGTCAATAGGACAGTGGTCTATAAGTCCCACTGAGATAACTCGGATTGCAAAAAGTTTGAGGAAAGCTGATCAAAATCGAAAATGATGGCTGATGCCTTACGAATTCAAAGTGACTGTGGTGGTTTGCCTTACCCATTAAACTTAGTTTTATAGTTTACTAGCTTTATATAAGTAGGAACTGTATAATTTACCTATATTAAACAAGTCATTTGATGATGCAGACCATGCCAAAGAGAATCAATTCGATATTCATTTTGCTCCGGGACGGAATCGACCCTCCGATGTCTTTTATTGCAGTTGAGTGCTGTAGCGCGTGGGCAAACTTGGAACCGTCATTTCCCTGTTTCTGACTTGCAACCCGAACCTAATGCAAGCGGAGGTCTTTCCTGCAATAAATTCCTCGGGTACTACGTCACTCGATCGGACATCGATAGGTCGTTGCGCAGGATCAGTCTTCTGTGTCTTTTAGCGGTTTGGCTCATCCTCTATGCAAGAATCTGGGGATATAAACTCATGGACTACGTTAAGTGTGTCTTTCGAAATTACCTATCTTAAATAAATAGGAAGAATGAGAGATAGGACAACTGATATCAGTCGGGGAAGTCGGAGTTTGATTTCGTCTGCTGACATGCGTCTTTTAAGGTATGCCTTACCTCTAAAATGTTTATAGCAGTATAATACAGAGAAAATACTCTTTGGATTAACCTTTCCCTGTTTTAGTTTTCGACAAAAAAATACATTTGGCTGAGAGAAACGAACAGGTGAGTGCGAGGAAGCAGTTTAGAATAAGAAGTTGCGATCACTAGAATAAGAAGTATATTGGTCTATGGTTTCGGATTCTCACTAAAACTCATTATCAGACACGGTCGCAGACAGTCGCGACTGAAAATACTTTTTGGTCTCCGAAAATCGCAAGTTCATGAAAAATACCAGCGACTGGCTACACATGAAGCCATCAGCCTGCCCTCCCACATACTCACCAAAATTCTTCAAACTTTAAGCCACGCGAGCAAAAGGAATGAAGTCTGAGTGGACGAACTATCACGCAAAACCGCCCTTTACAGTCACTTATGAAAGCATCAACTAGAAAGGTGCAGACGAAGATACCAAGTGGTTTATTTGGTTTTTTTGCTATTTAGCGCGCTCGTCCAAAACGACAGTCTACTGTAACTCAGGAGCTCTACGTTTTCCATCGCGCCTGTCTGGTGAGGTGAGTGCACACTACAAATGGTTCCATTTGTGTAAACGTTGTTAGCGTTGGTGCATTGCCCATCTCCCCACTCCAACTCGTCCTTCTCCTTCTTCCAACCGAGTCCAGTTATGTAAATTTAATATGGGTTTATTCCCATCTACTGACAGAAGTGAGGAGGCGCGTTCAAGGAACTAGTCGCGACAAAGAAGACACGATCACTGGAATGGGAGCTTCATTAGCCTGACGTTTGAGAGCCTCTCTCGAACCCATCTTCAGAGACAGGTGCAGAAAAGAGTAACAGAGGGTACAAGGGGCGCAGGATGTGTAGGACGTGGTGGCCAGACCATCACACGACGGTCATATTTAGTGTTCCTCATGTTCCTCGCTAGTGCACTAATGGCGTGGACTGTTCACCCAGTTTTTCCTTTGACTTCTATCCTTGGAACGCAGTGCTATAGTTAATCGCGTTCACCTGTCCGTTAATTGACTTGTGTATTCTGGGGAAGAGTGTATATCGATATGTCCTGCTTACAGGATGGAATAACAGCTTTCCGAATGTTCCCAGTACCGCATGTAGTGTTAGCATAACAACTGGTAATCAATAGTTAAACGAAAGTAAGAAAGTATGAGAAACCATGGACGGCCCGATTCAATAACCACACGTTGTCCTGCGATCCCGTCAGAGCGGTGGTTTTTCTTAGTAGGTTGTAGATCCAGAGGTCAGAGTCTGAGCACGGTATTTCAACCCTACAGGTGCAGGCTCGATTACCTGTTTTTCCCCGACTGATGACTGTAAATACCTAGCTGATGAACTAAGCACAATCAGAAACGGTTCTGAGCTTATCTTTTTATTATCTGGCACATGCGCTTTTTTAAAGCCAAATGCAGTGTGACGATGACAGTTTTCTCCGTTGCGAGTGGCGATGTCACTGCGAACCGCACAGAGCTTATTTTGCACCAGTGACTTTCCCGTGAATCAATATTAAGTGCTAGTAGTCTTTTGACCCATCTGACTCCGATGAAAAGACCTTACCAAAAAGAACGGAAATGGTACTTGGCGAAGGGACGGACAAACAGCCCGTCTTCGAGTGCCACATTCGCATCATGGTCTTCATTACGCGTGCCAGGGGCGGCTCGGATCTCCAATGCGTTAAGAAGTCACGTAGAAGGGGAGCCAATACAATCTGTCCCTCAGTCCTCGATTCTGACATGAGGAGGGAGTAACCCCATCTGTGAGCAACTCGTCGAACCACGACTCTTGGCACGTCACGCATATGCTAGTGAGGAATGTGCTGGGTTGTGGGGGAAATTGACTCCGCAGCGTCAAACTCGTTCTTCCTTCGTCCACTCTCCAGTCGACCGTCTGAGCCTGCAGCGAGCCGTTGATTGGATTGTGTGCAATGGCTGCTGTAATCTAATGACTTCCACAAAGACTAACTAGTTTAGTCAGATAAAGACTACAAAAGCTTTTGTAGGTGGGCAGGGACCAGAAAGGCTGCCCTGCTTTGTCGTTGACTTCTTGCGTTGCTACTTCAAGCGTATTTGGTAGGCATGTTGATGTTTGTAAATATTTTCAGTTTTCGGAAAAAAAGGTTGGTGTTTTTATATGTCAGCAGTGGTGTTGACTGCAAGGGGTTTGATTTATGAGTAGCCGTTAAAGGGAGGTAAAGGCATTTATGGACTACGTGCCATATGCTTAGTAATAATGATTATTACTTAGGATTACCTGGTAGAGATTTTGGGATTTAATACCCATTCCATAATTCCATAATTCAATATTGTAATAATTTAATTATTTTTAATTTTGAATTAATGGAAGTGTAGTAGTAAACGTTTTTGCTTGGTTACAGTGGCCAGAAATTGGTCGCTTAGCGGTCACTAGCGCTTCGTTAGACACTTTGCAACACAATTTATGTGACAAGCCGTTTTCAACTTGCACGCTGCGTCGTAAACTTAATAGCGTACTTAAATGCCGTACTTGATATTGACGAATTTCTGCGACCTTTACAGTTCTTACTAGTTAAAATTTTTCCCCACCCATAAAACCCCTATTACCACCTTTTCCGTATTACACGATTAACAGGTTTGGATTTTCTCATTACGGCAGCGTTTCTGGTTGTAGCCGACATTAGCTTGGGTAGTTCAGTTTTTTACAGCTTTTGCCAATTATCTTATACTGTTAAATTGAGATAGCAAGATCGCATTTTTTTCGTAAAATCAGATGTTGTCCTAAAATGCTTAAAATCAGGACGCCTGCTAACACAGGTCTAGACAGTTAATAACGACTTTTTCCGAGCCCTCAAAATGAGTCCTGCTCCACTTTTACGATGAGCCCTCAGTTTCCTAGAAAAGCGCTTTCTCTGCCCTCATTCCTTCCGTTTCGTCCCAACAGCGACTTTCAGGTGCGACCTGCGAACCGCAAAGATGAAGCGGCCATCCTGAAACTGACGGCGGACATGCACCCCTTCGATCGCAAGCTCTTCCTGGCTGACTTGAAGAACTACATGACCCTGGGTCGTGAACCGGTAGGTGGTGAAGATTATCAATCCCTTTACCAAATGAGTAAATAACTACTAAGACGTTGGCTGCAAAGTGCTCAAACGCCCTAGTATTTAAAACGGTTAGATCGCTGAATCTGACATATTCTTAGGTTAGGTTTGTGCAAGTCACACTCTACTCACTGCCTCCCCAACATGTGCATTTTTATGGCTTCAGGAGGTGGGTAAAGTTTTTTTTCCAGTGCAGGAAAGTAAACTGCAGTGGAATCAGTTACCTCAAACTTTCTGAAGTCACCACGAAATGGTGGAGTCTGTTGTTTTTAAAGTTTCGGTAGCTGGTTGAATAAGGATGAAAAGTCAGATACTTGCCCCAGTCTGCTACGTGCCTGGCTGATGATGGAACCTAATCCAGAAACAGCAATTCCAGTCAAATTTGTATTTGGGATCAACGCTTATCGATTAGTCATTGCTCGTCGCTATGCGATCGCCTGCGCAGGCTCAGATCTCGGAGTCGCAGGCAAACTAGAACTTCCACTTTCCGTTTTATAATCAGGTTAGGCCAGTGACTTTCAATCTTAGGTGACTTTTCAGAGTGTAAGTAGTGCATCGAAGTAATAATCGACAAATTTTGTTCAGTTGAAATCGCTGCCCTTCCTCTATTGAAATCATTCAATGAAAAAGCGTAACAGAACGTGCAAATAATTTGCATAAAATAAGCAAAGACTGTCGTAAACAGGCGCTGAGGTAACATGCGCGTCGGAAGTACAGTTTGCCTATGAATGAGTACACTGGTTAGTTGAACCTCTAAAAGGAATGGAACTTCAGCAAACTCTCCTTCCAGAATATATATGTTTGCTTAAGCGGTAACAAGTGGTCCGGTAAGAGGCGTTTCTTAGAATTAATTTCCCCCGGTCAACAAGACTTTAATGTTCAGGCAGAAGAACGTGAGCGACACAGACAAGAGAGAATCCAATGGGCATTTCTGGCTTATTAGCCTTCAGCAGCCAGTTATAGCCAACCAATCATTGAGCACCCATCCGCCAAGGTTTATATTCCCGATCGAAACCGGCAAGTCAATGAGCAGGTGTCTCAATGTTTAGAGCCTTAGACTCCTAATCAATAGGTCGCGGTTTCGAGCCTGGCTGGGAACAACTGGCTGATGACAGCTAATTATCCTGAAATGGGCATTTCAGGCTCAAATATCAGTATCGTTTATATTCTTATGTTTATACAAGCAACTGTGCACCTCCTGGCGGGGCTCGAGAGTGAGTCCCAAGGCAGAAAGTGACCAGCAAGTCCCGTAACCCATCGGTGAGTGCCCATCCCTCAACTTGAATGTTCCTTCAGTCGACATGCTAGTCGCTCTCTTAAAAAAGGTTTGCATTAATGACTTGCCTTATGACTTTTGGTTGTTGTCCTTCAGAATTGAGGGAATGTCAGATAGATCTCGCAGCTCGTTCAAATAGGGCTTTAATGCATCCTACGGGAATGTGCGTACACAGATCTATTGGCTTCCTGAAATAAACGAGCTTCATGTAGCTAGCAGAGATCACGAACAGGCAATCACCCGCCAGATTGAACTCGACTAGGTTACGAGGGTAAAAGTTAGAACTACAGAATGTGGGGACGGGACGATGCAAGGCTGTTTCGAACGCATTCTGCCTTCAGTAAGCCAAGCATAAACCCAAATAGCAGCTGAAACTAAACAACCAAACCTGCATTCGTACACTGTGCAAACCTGCATTCGTACACTGTGCAAACCTGCATTCGTACACTGTGCAAACCTGCATTCGTACACTGTGCAAACCTGCATTCGTACACTGTGCAAACCGTCCACATACGGTGTCTAGTAGATGAGCCCTAAGCCCTTCATCGACCCGAAGTTAATCAGTTTCTCGCCACCGGTCCTTCTATTTCACTGCAGATTGGGTAGTTGTTCAAGCAGGAATAGACGCACACCGATCTTTTGGCTTCCCGAATCAAACAAGCTCCGTGTGGATGTCAGAAGTTACAAACCGGCAGGGGAAGTCGGCCAAATCAAAATTGCAGAGGTGAGGAACGACAGAGAGTGCAGATAGATCAACGCAGTCTGTTTCTGACTTATGCTGCCTTCACTCAACCAAGCATAACCCTGGTCGCCATTATTTGTGCCCGATATCACAAAAATACCATCGTGCAGGGCATGGATGGTCCATGGACGAGGTCTAGCATATGGGCCGTAAGCATATCATCGAACCGAAGTTCATCAGTGACCCGTCACTTTTCATACTCTGTCGCCATAGATCGAGTTTTCAGTTGTGAGGTCAAAGACGGCCAGTTTGTCTACGTATCCTATAATGACGGGGTTATTTGTGCGCTGAATTGTCTTTTGATTCCATTTTTTGCCTAAAATTTCACTCAAGTGGTCGCTTCACTGGGGCTCACAGTATCGCCACAGATGTTCAAGGGATTGGGTTCATTGAAGTTCAGTCTCTTTTAGGAACATGCAGAACTGATCTGCCTAACAATTGCTTTGCACTCACAAATGCGTCGAAATATTTGAGCATGGTTTGCGGAAGCATGCTTAGACACGTATCCTTCGTTGTCTTAATTTAAATGACTTTCATATGATTGATAAATAAGGGCTGAGCTCCATTGAAACTCCATTCAATGGTGCAACGAAGCCTCCCAGTAATATCTCCTAAAATATTGTCAATCTTAAATGGCGGAAGTATTAGGATGAGATTTTGGCATACTGCTCGTTTTACCTATTTCTACCACAAAATATTACGCAGCAGGCCAGTTCTGAATCCACCGTTGCACCAAAGCCAATTTTCCAGACTCAAAGGAAATGTAGATAAGGTTTCAATTGCGCCGTTTTGGCCGCATATTTATGAAATGGAGGTAGTGGTCTTTCAAGGCATCCCTGTTGAAGACCCATCGTCGGATTGACCACCTTCCGGCCTGCGCATAATGGAGTTGAGAAACGGATGCGCTTGTGTGAAGTCACAGGCGCAAACACGGACAGCACAAACATTTGAGTAGGTTATTAAATGTGATTAAAAATGGGAAAATTCCGAAAGGATGGTATTGTTCCTTTGCCCTGTTAATGTAATCAATAGGAAAATAATTGTTACTCGCATTGACAGCTAAATTATGGTTCCTTATCTTCACGCCGATGAGGTTGCTCAATTTCTGCGAGGGTTCAGCAAAAATTTCCTTTCATTGGCGCGGAAAGGTCCAAAATAATGGCATCACCCCGACATCAAACATCCAAAATATCGTTCGTAAAGTTGTTTTAGGACGGCTTACATCATATTATTTTACTTCAGTCTACTGATTAGCTTTGCTGATGCTGATGACGACAGGAAGAAGGAATATGTTATTCTAAGCAACGATGCTGCCATTGATGGTGGGGGTAATGACTTTAATGCTACTGCTGATGCTGTTGACAATGATGCTTATTATTAATTTTATTATTAGAAGAACATGAAATATGGCAGATGCAGTGTAAAATTTGCTGATGCACATGCGTATTCTCATTATCATCTTAGGAAGCAACAAACAATGCCTTTCAATTTATTTTTTGGATCCTAGATGACATGTAATTTGTTTAATTTTCACCACAGGACGGTAACGAGCTGCTTTGCTACGTGGCTACCTGCTTGAAGACGATCTTGGGCGTCGCCATCGCAAGAAGGGAAGAGGTGTGTACCTTTTACTACAGAAAGTTAATCGAATTTGATCCTCTCCGGCACCATTTGGTGCTCCCTGTATCATCCCCTATCTAAACCGAGATTTCAGTCACGGAGCCCCAAAATTTGACATCACATTTACGCTCTCCCAGCAAAGGTCAGATTTCTTATTATGTTGAAATTGGTTCGTTAGGACTCGAAAACCCACAACAAAACTATGAATATGAGAGTGGGTTTTTATGTTCTTTTAGCTTTTTATATCCCACTAGAAGGTAATTAGCGACAGTTCGATCGTCTTATTCGACGAGATAAACCGGGTGGTACAGGGACGATGACTTGCTCGTGAATTAGGTTATGGTGAGAATAGGCTTGCGCTACATCTACCGCACGCTCTTAACCTCCGCCAACTGGACCCGGCATCATCACTAAGTCTAGGAGACCCGAGGCGGGAGAGGGCGCAGGTGTCTGATGCGGCCGGAACTGCCCCTAGGCATTTTGCCATTGAGGTCATTGTATGCTAAATCTCCGTCCGTCAGTCAGTCATTCAACACAAACTCATACCGGGCTGACTGCCCAGTCTGAGTTATTACGTCATTCGGCAACCTGCCAAATGCCAATAATTTTCTGTCATTTAAGCCGGTCCCATGATATATGTCACTGAGAAGGCCTTTTCCTTGGTCAAATTTACATTAGAATGTCAAGAAATTTAAAGTCTGTCACGCTAGTCGGGTTTAGCGAATCTGTCATCGATAAAAAAAACTCCACGAAAATGCAATGGAAAAGGATGACTATGCCCGGTCCCGTAAGCCAAACTGTAAAAATTAACGGATGAGTAGCCTTCTCTGTTACGATCTTAATATACCGAAGCAGGACCTGCATTCTATGAAAGTAAAAGAGCCTTAAAATTTAACGATTTTGTCAGAAATTTTGTAACCGTTAGTTTTCCTTGAATGAAACGAAAAGTTACTTGTGAGAAGAACGCTTCTTTCTTGATAAGGTACCTGAATGCTTGTGCTATTTGCATTAAGAGTTTAGGCCGATTATATTTACTCAGTTGTTCCTCTAATTTTTCTGCACCGCAGAGTATCGAGTGGATAAAGGCCGGCTACAATCTCGAGGACTACGTCTACTTTGTGCATCATGGTCGTCCCGAATTTGTGACGCTGATACACTTCCTCATGGCATCGTCGTTGCACATGCGTCAGCGTCTCTTCCTGAAGGAGATCATGCGGCAGGCAGAGAAGACGTGCATCTTCTACTTCATCTATCCGCCCTTCACTGTAGACAGCGTAAGTCGTTCCTTCGCTCACCTGCCCTCCCCCCCCGCCCCCTCAATGACCTCAGGCTTCACATCCGCCTGCACTTCTTATTTTTCTTCCTAGGTTACTCCTTGGTCTTCCCTTCTCTCTCTCTCTCTCTCTCTCTCTCTCTCTCTCTCTCTCTCTCTCTCTCTCTCTCTCTCTCTCTCTCTCTCTCTCTCTCTCTCTCTCTCTCTCTCTCTCTCTCTCTCTCTCTCTCTCTCTCTCTCTCTCTCTCTCTCTCTCTCTCTCTCTCTCTCTCTCTCTCTCTCTCTATCTATCTATCTATCTATCTATCTCTCTCGCTCATGCACACTTCACCCCACTCCTAACTCGATCACACCTCCTTGGTCATTTTCTCCGCCTCAACTTCATTTTAATCGACCGCCTTGGCAACATTTTGGTCCACTTGCTGATCAACACATCTGTAGTTCTGGCGCCTAGCTCTGGCTTTTACCCTCTCGCTGACAGCTGTGATGACCGCTGCGGATGACGGCGTCCACCACGTGTGCCGTGGGGTTGGCGCAAGACCTGCAACCTCAGTGTTGATTGGTTTAAAGTGAGAAAAGCTTGCACAGCATCTACCGCACTAACTCTTCCTTCACTCACTTTACTCTGATGGCTAGATAGTGTCACGGTGACCGGAGATGAGTGTTTGACAAGGCCAACTATCCTGTTTACGCCTGAGACACATAACGTAAAGGTATATTGCGTGGTATACAGTAGAGGGTGACTGTACTACAAATTGAGGTTAATTTTCGCATTCCAAGTGTGTGTGTATTAGCACAGAAGAAGAAGAAAAATAAGAAGAAGAAGAAGAAGAAGAAGAACAGGGCAGACTGGAGGCATAGTTTGAGCGTGCATGCATGGGCATAAGCTGGCTATAAGACAGGACGACGTGGCTGACCACACGGGACTGCCCACACCTACGTAAACCGTCACGTGTTTAACTTCTTAGCCACGAAGATAATCGTTGATGAACGCTAATCGATCGCTAACGGAACTCGCTCATGCCGTTCGGCCTTGGAGTTCACTCTCAAGCCCCGCCAGCAGCTGCACAGCGGCTAGGGATATCGGCAGAATAACATGACCGACAAAGACAAGGGAGATCCGAATGACCCTTTCTGGCTCATTAGCCGTCATCAGACAATCATACCCGCGACCTGTTGATGAGAACTCCAACAGGCATGAATTTCTGATGACGGCTAATGAGTCAGAAATGGCCATTCCATTCTGCCTTGTCTTTGCCGGCAATCTTCACCTGCCTACGAAGGTAATCACCCCCACCAAAAGCAAGACCAGCCGGGAATTGATTGAAGCCCGGGCCTTCGATGAGAAATCAATCAATCGATTTATCGATCTGGTGGCGGCACAAAGAGCCCTGCGCATTCACCTTCATACTGGTGTCTCTATTGTTTGATTCACATCTGCCACCAGTAACTTCTGCCTGATTTGTTGCCGATTTTTTGTGACAGCAATGATTCTGGCGAGCGAACAACCTCCTTCCTTAATAAGACTTTACTATGTCATCTCCAGTCGAATTGGTCCCGGAATATCAATGGTACGCGATGGAAGAGAGTTAAGGTCATTCCACCGCGTTCCCAGAGCCTAATGTCCTTACCACAACAGCTGAGCTCGCAAAAACTAGTGGTTGGCTGTCTGCTTGTTTCTGCTTTGTTCTGCGGATGGAGGGACCTACCATAACCTTTTCTGCTTAATACAGTATTTATTGCGTTGCAGTGACAAATATGCCGTGTTTTAATGTGCTAAACTCACTGTTAAGTTTTTCAAAGATTCGGTTAACAGTGCTCTTCACACCGCCACCTCATGGTTCATTTTCATTTACCGAGCGTCTATAGTCGGTGGATATAAATCTTATTTTTTCGAAGAATGCGCCCATGTGTATTCTGCATGGCTGACCCCGACGCAGGATCCGACTGTGTTGATGTTTCTTCTGCACGTGCTTACGAAACCAGCAGGTGTGTGTCACCCACGTAGGCCTAAATTCAACCACTGCATCAACGTTAATCTTTCATTGTTTTCTCATTTTTGCCGGTGGAGCCAGCTTGACGCCGGGGGAGAGTGAGTGGGCCTCTCCGTGTTTTACAATCGCTGTAAAATAACTCACGCATCTGCAATATTTTGCCGCCATGATCAACGATCCGGTAGTCAATACGTAATTATTTACCATACTGATCGCACCGGTACCACCTAAAGGCCCAGACACGCATGTTTGTCAATTTTTTGCCCCTGCATAACGCAGCTTTGAGGGGTTCGGATCATCAGGGGACCCCCAACGTTCCTCATGCGTTTTCTGGTATGTGAACTCCGGTTTCCATTCTGTCTTATTTCATTTAAGAAGAAATTAATGCGCAAACGTGGGATAAATCCTTCGGATCAAACCGTATCAGGCTCGGTCCAAAAGTTGATATATATTTCCTCAGCTACTGCGGAAAAACCGCGTTATATTGACAAGCTGCCAACAGTCAGTCTGTAGTACACACTACGTAAGTATGTGCCATGCAGACAGCGCATGTGTGTTTACAGTCTCATCCTGCTGCTGTTGCTGCTAGTGGCTACCGTTTTAAGTGACTCCCTTGCCTAATTCGCTCCCCCTTCCCTCCTCCTTATTGTGTGCCTTTGCAGGACGTAAAACTGAACACGCTGGTGACCTGTTTGCCGGAACTCTACGCCATTCGTCCGCGCAGCAGGATCGCCTATCCGCGCGCCCTCCTCAACAGCGAGAAGGCACCGCAAATGCGAGTACTACACAGCAAACTTGGCATGCCGGCGCCGGCAGTCTACCACATCACGCGAAATCTCATCATGGAGTCCAAGCTCACCATTAATGCGCGCATCATTGTGGTCGGTGCTTCCACAACTAGCCTGGCCTTCCTGGAAACACTAGTCTTCAGGTGAGCTTTGGTGTCGACAATGCCGGCGTCAATACTTGTCGTAATGTTATGAACAGACAAAAACATGTGCGCGCCTGCATAAGTGTGCAGTCAGTACTTGTTAAAACACATTTCCTTTTCCGAGTGTAACGAAGTTCTCGGTTTGTCAAACTGCCAGCCGTTCTGGTTCAGGTATTGCTGATACTATCAAGTGTGTGAATCGAAAGCATCTGAATGGACATCTGAATGCATTATTTTTCAGCATATGCTCTAAATTCAGAAGCTGTTGCGGGTTTTCTGGCGTTGATCTTTTCTTTAAGTATCTCCGTAAAAATCTGGGTGTGTGATGGCTGGTGAAGGAGGAGGGTATTCTAGAAAACCCATTCGACCCGTCTGTCTGTTTTGGCATGTTCTTATCAGTGTAGGATCCCATTGCAGAATGCTAGTGTGGGACTGCCCCACCTTGTTGATAAGATACCAACTCATCCCCAAAGACCTCACTAATGTTTCACATGGCAGACTGTCGCAGCACGTTCACGCTAATGGGATCATTTACAGTTGAATCAAAAAGAACGGTACATTTAATGCTCTCGATGCCAAGCTAAACCAAACTGCAACTTCTGGTAAAGTATAATACCGTTCCACAGAAACAATTGGATTGTCGTTTTCCCAGCAGGTCTAATGGTGACGGTTAACTAAACCATTTCATTTCAATATAGCCTCAGCACTTCCCACAATCTTTACAGGATAGTGTACCTCTTTTTAAGAATCATTCGCAGTACTCAACTCGTCCGCCCTACTCATCTTCACTGACAGCATGAACTAATATTGGGCTGTAATAGAAGCGAAGGAGGTTGTTAGCTCGTCGGTTATTATGGCTTTATTCGTCTGAGCTTTCGAACTCTTACTGGAGTCCATCCTCAGAGCTAAAAGCGGCAGAAAATCAAGCAACAGTTGCAGGGGGAAGTGGTGACTCAAACGCCAGTGCCGCCAAGACGACGGTGAGTACGCAGGGCCCTGTATGCCGGCACCAGATCGATAAATCGATTGACCGAGCTACCATCGGAGGCCCAGGCTTGCTTCTGGCGTGGGCGATTATTTTCGTGACTGGGACGTCGCCTGACGAGAAAGGGGAGCTGCTGTTCTTTTTTCTCCTTCCCTCGTGAATTGTATATCTGGGACGATCGAGTTAACGTAACCATGGAAATGCTGCAGCATGTTTCCTCTTCAGGATAAACAAATGTGTCGTCTACGTAACGGTGCAAAAAGATCAATGGCTGTTGGGTGAATGCGATCTCTTGCAACTCTTATAGGACCAATTCTGCCACTAGACCGGAGATTGGGGAACCCATTGGGGTTCCCTTGATCTGCTCATAGGTTTCGTCGGTAAAGGTAAAATAGGTCTTTTAACAAAATTCGAACAAGACTTACAAGCTGTTCAGTTTAGAGCGAACTCTGAGTTTCGTCGTATGACTCTTCAAGTTTTCTGCGTACGACTTCCTCTGCTAAACTCGGCGAGATGGATGTGAATGATGACGTCACGTCAAAAGAGACTGCCATTTCGTCCGATTGAATCCTCCGACCTTGGAGGTCTGCCAGGAATTGGGACACTGAATGAACTGAGGCAGTCAAACTGTTTTCGAGGACTTGCACTTTCGAGTTCCTCCATTTTGCCAGGTAATCGGTGGGGCTGCTTTTAGGGCAACGATAAGCCGCAGTGGAACATTTGGTTTATGGATCTTTGGCGTACCGTAGAAGAAAGCCACGGGCGTATTTGTTAGACGAAGAGTGATTAACGTTCTTCTTCTTTACTTATACACACACCTGGAATTCAAAATATTTGCCTCTACTCGGTCACTATAATATTTCCAATAACAGCGCTTCGAAATGAAACGCACAGCTGATTACGAAATTCTTACATCACGATTCGCTTGCCGCACAAATTATACGATTCGAAAACATTTTTTACATTTCTGGGGTTCATTGATATCCGCAGTTCTCCAAACGCTTCTCGTAGGCCTTTTGAATAGTTTTCGTGCTGTTAACTGCTCTATAATTTCAGTGATGGTAAGTGACGTAGGTGGCTCTCTTTGAAAATTCTTCCTTCGAATACGTCTTTTATGTTCAAGTAAACTTTTATGCTGTTTTTCTATACCAAAATGTAGTCTGGCTGCCTTTATTTATTAACTGGGTTAAATATACAAGGAAAAATATAAATGGATGCAGAGTTTTGGGCAAACTTCCCGTGATGTGACATCCTTTTATGTGCCATATGACATATACCTGTACAGATAGATACAGTAAATTTCCGATCTCATGAAATTTCAGCCGAAATTCTGAAATAACTTTAATCCGAACAAATCACATAAGTACGATTGTAATATGGATTATCGGGCAGAATGAATGAGCTACTTTCCTATTGGCTGCAACAAGTATGCTCTGTAAAAACTGGTTGCTTAATTAGACTGCAATTTTATTGATTTTTGATGGCCTTAGAAATTTACATATTTATTTTTTAGAAAGCATGCCCAAAAATATTCTTTTTTTCGTTTAGTGAAAAATTGGCTTTCTTCGAATTTTATACTTAAAAATGGGTATTTTTCGGCTTTAAAGAAATTCTCTAATTATAAAATTTTAAGCTGCACCGTGAAATTTTCATTCATCACGCATCTTAGCCGACAATTTATTAATGTTTTCAATAAAATATACCCTATAATCCACATCGATTGCTAAATTTTGGGAGTACTACGTGGCCGCTTCCTCACAGCGTGCATAAATGTGTGATTTTCTTGAGAACGAAAGTTTAAAGCATGCAGTTTAGAAAAATTGAATGAAAGCGTAACTATCTGTATGTTTTAAAATTATATGATAACTTGGAAAGTTTTTAAAAGCGAAAAATACTCTTTCTTCGTTTATAAATTTTGAAGAATTCATCATTTTCAACCAAATGTGAACAAGAAAGAATATTCGCTATGCATGAAGAAGGAAATACGATTGCCAGAACAAGGGCTTTATTAGCCTGACTTTTCGGGTTCTCTCTCGATCAGAGAGAGCCGCGCAAGGCGGCACTAGGGGCGCAGTATTTATAGAGCATGGTTGCCAGGCAACCACACGCCTACTATATTTGACAGTCCTCATGGTCCTTGCCGGGGGTCGTGTTTGATGGGATGATTGCTCGTCGGTCCGTGCTCCAGTCGTTAATGGTCGTGATTGCATCACCGTTTTCGATCCTTGGCGTGACGATTACTCAGCATTTCGGCCCGAGGTCACCCGGACTTTTGATCCCCCACATCCTATCCGTATGGCTGGCAAGTTTGTTTCGTCCAGGTAAAATCGCAACCTGTCAATTGAATGCGTGTCGGGCTAAGGCGGTTGTCACTCGTTTCGTTGGCGTACCGCGCCGCACAGTGAAAACACTTGACTATGTTCCACTGAAATAACCCTAGGGTGAGGGTAGTTATTCGTATAACATAACTGGCCGCAGAGACGACACTTGGGATTGTAATACTAAGTGTTCGAAAATTTGTTGAATCCGCTCCGGTTGATCTTTTGGAAGAATATCGTCTATTCACAAATACTATTACCAGTGCATTATTACAGTTACTCACCACGGGACTCGATCCCGATAATAGTTTGCATGAATATTATGTTTATCTTTCTCGAATTTTGACTGTTTTACAGGGCTGCTGTAGAGTTATTTTATGTTACTAACGCCATTCAAACTGGGATAGGAGCGTAACCGTAAGGTTGTCTGGATCCGCGGTTGCACCTAATTGAGGTCCTGATCATTTTATGGAAACTCTTTGGCCCCACAACGGTGCCATTGGTTTTGAACTTGTAGTCTGTTGCAATGGAAACCAAGGATCTTTAACAGGTTTCCCTTTATTTCTCTACAGCACGCACATGAGGTTCAACAATTTGGTTCTATTGTCACCTCGTGGTCTACCCGGTGACAGCGAGGAACCAGAGGATACGCTCGTCAACCACATTTTCCCCCCAGAGTAAGCCCCTGACGCCCATTTTTCGACCTGCCTGTGCTCAAACCACATACGAAATCTGCGTTTCTTTTCTGTAGTTACATGCAAGAACGACATCGTTTGGGCCAGGTGTCACTACGGACCTACGTTCGGCTCATCATTGGCAAGTTGACTGGCCTCGATCGGTGAGTGTGTCTGTCTGTCGCTTGCGGTTCAGTTTAAATGCTCTCTCGTGGACGTTGAGGGTGTCCACGCTTTCCCATGAAGGCGAAGTTGCAGTTGCGTCAATGGAGAGGGACGGAGAAGAGCATTCACCTGCATAACTGAAAACGAAACGATTTTTAGTAGAAGGAGTAGTAGTAGTAGTAGTAGTAGTAGTAGTAGTATTAGTAGTAGTAGTAGTAGCATTAGCAGCAGTAGTAGTAGTAGTCGTAGTAGTATTAGTAGTTTTAGTGGTAGTATTAGTAGTTGTACAGCTAGTAGTAGTAGTAGTAGTAGTTGTAGTGTAGTAGTAGTAGTAGTAGTAGTTGTAGTAGTAGTAGTCAGTAGTAGTAGTAGTAGTAGTTGTAGTAGTAGTTGTAGTAGTAGTAGTAGCAGTAGTATTATTATTATTAGTAGTATTAGTCGTAATAGTAGTAGTTGTACTAGTAGTAGTAGTAGTAGTAGTAGTATTAGTAGTAGTAGTAATAGTAGTCGTAGTAGTTGTATTAGTAGTAGTAGTAGTAGTAGTAGTAGTAGTAGTAGTAGTCAGTAGTAGTAGTAGTAGTAGTAGTAGTAGTAGTTAGTACTAGTAGTAGTAGTACTAGTAGTAGTAGTAGTAGTAGTAGTTGTAGTAGTAGTATTAGTTGTAGTAGTAGTTGTAGTAGTTGTAGTATTAGTAGTAGTAGTAGTAGTAGTAATAATGATAATAATGATAACAATCATAATAATAATAATAGGGGGTATAACCACCTCCTTGAGTCCTATGCTTACATGGTTCTTGCTTGCTTTCCACGGTGAGAAATCTCCATTTCCTTTGTGACCTCGGAAATGATCCTTACAAAAGTATGGTCACCATATCCACCCCCTTAAACTACAGTGAGTTGGTCAAAGTTTGGATATCTATTACGAAAATAATACATTTTGCTTGGTGGCAGTGTGTACCATAAAGCCGCAGAAAATGAAAACGTAGTAACATTATACGGTTGCATAACGGGAATGGTAGTAAATTTATTCATAATGATGTATGGTTATAAAGACAATATTCAATATTTAAGTAATTCAGGCCTTAGTGGGAAATGTGCAGTTTATTACTGGGTGCGTTAATATGAGATGCCATTATTAGGGGTTTGTTTACGTTGGTACCGTTCTCGCAGGCATGATGAAGAGCATTCAACAATGGTGGTGGAGTGCTGTTATGGGTTGTCATCTTCACCTGGTCTGCGGTCTGATTTCAGGGGGGGGGGGCGTTATACTTAATCCTAACCGCATTTTATCTGGAGTTCACGTAGACAGCATATCCGACAACTAATGACGACGGAACTGGTAGAGGTCGGGCGAAAGGCTGTAAGTCAGCGAGGCTGAAACTGCTCGCTGTGAATGTGAATGACGTTGAGGCGGTGGTATCCTGAACAAGGATGCCACTGACTGTCGACAACAGGCTCATTGCCGTTATGCAACCAGGACAGATATGTTAAGTCGATCTCTACACACTACAGTAGTACGGTTTCCTAATTCAGAAGGTGGAAGTTGCACATGGAAATCTTAAACTGCAGTCGAACGTGGTCAAAGTACACACATGCAGATCTCTCTCACAAAAAAATGTCCACAGAAGCAGACAAGCAATCACCGAATGCTACCCTGAGGACGCCAGGACTTACGGTTAACTGACAACTGAGTCCTCACGGGCTCCAAATGTCAGTTATTTACTGGCCTAGCAGCGTCTTCCGCCCTGTTTTACCTTGTTTGTGGAAGATGAGTCGTGTATAGCAGGAGCCCGATTCCACCCCCAGTCTGTCGTGTGCACGTCTTCTACCACTCAAATTAATCGCTGCACAGGGCATCCTCGCTGCGTGCACCATGTTGTCGGGCACACGGTGGACCTCGTCGGAAACGACGATCCCCTGTCCTGAGTGTCAGTGAGGCCTTTAAAAGTTGACAATTGCTCTGATTGCAACACATGTCACCTCGTAACCTCTTCACGGAATCCAGCCCAAGAGCAGAAGGGCGTGCAATAAGATTTAAATTTCTGTCTGGAATGTTTAAAAAGGGAGTGTTGCATGGGCTGCAGCGTCATCGACAACATTATACGTTAATGGCGATGGAAAACGCCTCGGTTCATGGTTCAGGATCCAGGATCCGGTTCATGGTCCAGGATTAATACCATCGCCAGGGGGCTATTGGACTTGAGACGCCATTTTTTCTGTCTCCATCCGCATGCAAATTTTCTTGTTTGTACGTCGGTTGGCCTATTTCGCCAATTATATACCGATTTTTAAACCTCCTTGTTTATTCGAACAACAAGAATGAGGCCATCAGGGCACAATGCTGGTACCGTTTTGAAGGAAGTCCAATTTGATCTACATTTTGCGACTCATTCAAGGACGATTCTTCACAATGTCGATGTTTGAAAGTCTTCGGCCATTCGTTTGTGATCTTCGGGTGTTATGTTGTGTGTATGCCCAATCCTGTCGAGTGGTTGACCAATGGACTGGGAGTCAGACGGCGATGGCTCCTCCATATCCCCTAAGTAAGTGAATCCTGGTGTGTGCGTTATGGGGGCCAGGTCGTGCTATGGCGCGCGAAGACGGGTACGCCGACCCGTCAGCCAATACGCCCACTCCCACATCAGACAACTGACTGGCTCGGATGGTCTGATTGTGGGGGTGGGGGAGAAAGTGAGGTCAAAAACTCGGCGCATTTTCCTCACTATAAACAATCTGACGCGCTTGAAACTATCATGGTGAGCTCAAAGCTATGGCTTGGAAGGCTGCCAACTGACGGGATAATTCAGACCGCGTGGTCAGCCCAATGTGTGTTTTGTGTGGAGTGGCTGACTGGCGGACTGAAAGTCAGGCTGCAATGGCTCCTTTTTAATGTGGCCTTTATGGCACTCCCACTCCGTGGGATCCAAGCCAGGTGTGGTGGTACGCCCAGGAGCGGCTCCGGCCGCGCCAGCCACCTGCGCCCCCTCCCGTCTCCGGACTTCTTGACTCTGTCGTGACACCGGTCTCAGGTGGCGGAGGAGGAGGGAGTGCGGTTACTGCAGCGCAAGGCTACTATCACTTAAAACTAATTCACGCGCAAGTCACCGTCCCTGCACCACCTGGTGTGGAGCATACGGTGGACCTCATCGAAATCGACGGTCGAACTGTCATGCCCAATCCTATTCACGGTGATTGGAGAAATTTTTGAAAATTTTGGAATTATACTTTCAAAATACAGCGTATCTCTCTCTATCTTATTATTCACTATGTTTCTATTTCTACTGGTTAAGAAGTCTCTCTGTTTCCACTTGACATGACTAGGACAGAAGATTATCAAGATACTTGCAAAGTCTCGAAAAAGTCAGTGTTTTTACTGAGAAGCTTACTTCTCTTATTCTTTGTAGGTCACGGAAGGTGATTACAGTAAATGGGCAATCAGAGGTCAGCTACGACTACCTCATTCTCGCACCTGGACTTCAGTTTCAGGCACCCTGCCCCGTGGGCCTCAATCTCTGGAATCTGAAGGTTAAACTGGGCGAGGGTATAAAGACGACAAGTAAGGCAACCTTCTCCTTTTTCCCCTCATGTCCTCACGAACTAACTCCGAGATCTATGAATACAGCATAGCCTCTATTCGCGTCTCACAGCCGATCTGCTGGTTTTCGTATTTTGCACTAACTTTGTGCTTAAGAAATCGGAAGCATAGGCTCTTCAGGTCGTCAAACAACTGCGCCCAACCATCGTTCCCAAAATGCCATCTGCAGGTATGAATCCGAACAAGTTTTCTTGGGCAGGTGGATAGGTATCCAACCACGACCAGCTGGTTAAGAGGTTCAGACACTGGACTGTTGCATGGGAGACGATAGAGAAAGTGCCGCCGACACGTGGGAACCCATCCTCAAATCACATCGGTGCATTCCTTATCATATTAGGTCCGACGCACTTAAGTCTATGGCTACTTGCATTGAATCGTGGCCTGAAAGGCTGACTGGAAAAATTCGTCTTTTTCAGGCCTTACAGTCAGTCCGCAGTGGCTCCTTCTACCTTGACCCTTTCGGCACTCTGAAATATGTAACATCTAATCTGCCCTTGTGAGATCTAAGTACATTCTTTGGGGATCAGGCCTTGTGCATCACGCGGAGACGGGCTGTCAACAAGTGAACTAATGGTAACTCCCGATTGTCTTGCCATCGAAGTAGGGTGGGAGTGGCAGATGTGCTGGCATTGCGACCATGCCGTGCGGAAATTGTGGAGGTTGTCGCTTGCGACGGTAAAACTGTCATGTAAGAAGGTAGGCAGTTACTTGCTGAAGCAACTCATACTTCCACCCCTTCTCTATTTTAATCAACGTTTGGGACAGTTTAAAGGCTGCTTGGTGTCAGTCAGAGATGCATTTATGATGCTGGTGGTGGTGGTGGCGGTTGTACAACCGGTTTTCAGACTGAATTGTTAGAAGACTGCTAAGTACCTTAAATTGGTTTGTGGTAACCTATTCTTAAAAGCCCCTGATACTATCGTTGCAGTTATCACCTCACACCTTCGATTACTTCTTTCCTTTAGCACATGGTAAGTTTGACGTTTGTCTTTTCCGGTTAATACGTAGGACTGCTAACGGTGCGGGTCGCCGTAACGACCTTATTTTGCTTGCATTGCCTTTACAGTACTAATCGTTTATCCTACAGTATGAGTTTTCTATCCTTATCAGTTAACTCTGCGCGGAGCTGAACAGGTCAGCCCGACAGCCCTATCTGTAGACTCGCGTTGCTCGTTTTTATTCACGCCCAACTTTACCATAGTATTAACCTGCCATACCTCCTAGGCACAACATCTGGCAACCGACTCAACCATCCTGTCTTGTCATTTATCCTTAGCTATTGAAGCATCTCAAATGCATCCCTCGAATCTCTTTACTCTCAACGATATGATCTTGACTAAACACGCGGTGAGATATGTGCAGCACAAACTCCTCCGCCAAAAGGACAATTCGCGTGAATTAGAATTGCGACCGAGTATGAATGAGAAGCTCATAGAAGATCCCAACTTCCTTGAACGTGAAGAATACCAAGCCCATGAGGGGCCCATCGTGGTGTACGGCAACTGTCTGGAGGCCTACTTCTGCGTTCAGGGTCTTCTGAAGCTGGGTGTGCCCGGTATACGTATAGTAATGGTGCAGCCGTTGGATCTATCAAATGTAAGTGGATTAACCCATACCGACAAAAAAAAGCGGTTTGCGAGATATCCAGTTGAAAAAGCCTGGAGATCTGGTACTTTATTCACAACGGTTCCCACAACGATTGCATCACCGTGCCAGGCTGTTTAGGTCAGACCGGAGTGGGGAACGCCAGTTTAACTCATGAAATAATTTACAACACTGGCTAAACGATCATACATGGGTTTCGCCAATATTCTGCCATTGCCTGACACAGCTGTGAGGGGTTCGGCTCATCAATGGGTCCTCCAGCATTCACTGTGGGACTTACGGTAGATAATTCAGTGTTGAAATTTCAGCTTTCTAATTTCCTTAGAAATTAATGTTTACTTGGAGCAACTCAGTTTGTTCGATTGTTTATGGGCACAGAACCCGCACATGGATATGAGTTTTGTAAACGTAGAGCCTTTTTCTACCACTATATAGATCGCAGAGGGTGGAAGTAGTTAGCATTTGGGTGTCAAATTAACTTTAGTTGGGCAAGATGATTCTATGTTTCTTCATTAAGAAACACTCCGTACTTCACCTATAGTCCCCTCACTCTAAATCACTCTTTAAAATCCCTTTCGTCATCGCCTAGCTTTGCTACTTTGTGACCTGGCTAACAAATCCATTGAACAATGTGAGAAAGTTTGCTTACAATATTGCTTGTTTACAATCGTATCGCGTGTCGACGGGATTCGTTCTTCGTCACCTGGCAGTAAACGCGCAAGCCTGGTAAATGTGAGGGAGTTCGATATGGTGACTTGCAGGATTATTTGCAGGGACCACTCCATCCCCATCCATATCGATTATTGTGGTTCGTATAATTTGAAGACCAGTCTTTTTCCGACTCGCTAAGTATACTTGTAGAGACCATTGCTGCACGGGCTCCTTGCAGTCTCAGTTTGTAGCGAAATATAAAAAGTTCGTCAGATACGACACTAATTTTGGTGTGTACATATGTGTATGTGATTTTCCCATCTCAGGTAAATCTTACTTTTAAACTTTACGGAGAGTAGGAAGCTGTTTATCGACCAACTCCCTCTACCCGATTCTTTAAATTCTTAACGTTCTAAACGATTAATTGATTTTTTTAACACATTGAAGAACGGAGGCTTTGTATATTTTTCCTACAAAATATGGAAGCATTTTATAACCAGTGAAATTCAGAGGAAACATCGCACAATATTAACGTAGTTTTTAATAGTAATCTTAGAATTTACATAAGTTATGCAGCGATATTTTCTATCACGTGCTTCGTTAAGCTGTCGTTAGCTAAATGATTTTACGACTACCAGGAACCGAGCGTATTTGAAGACCAGACCGTGGAGAACGCTATCGAGGAGGCGATGCTAAAGGCAAAAGTTCACCTGAAGAAGGGCTATGTCGTCGCCCAATGGAACGACGAGCCGGATGCCGTGACGGTGAAGAAAATTAAAAGCGTCTCATTTGTCTCTCCACATGACTCGATACGGATTCGTTGTGTGGTAAGTGCGAAGGCCTAACACTCACTTTCACACTCCAGTTTATAGAATGGGCTCATAGCAGTAGTTTAAACTTGTTTGTGGGAAATACATAGATAAACCTGGATATGGGAATCAGTATTTTGGTCATCAAACTCGGGAAATGACCAAAGCTACTTCTTTGCAGGGTAGTATGATAATAATGGATTTTCCATGGCTTCTAAGCATAGATTTTATGCAACCTAATTTATCGGCCAAATTTTCCTCTGTGCTCGTGCAACTGTCAATGTCTGTCTGTTACGTGCAAGACGACATCCGGGCGGGGATCTCCCACAGGAAATTTTACTGAATTTTGAGTGGTGCACCCAGTTTGCCAAACTCAGATTTGAATATAAATGCCATTTAACTGCCTACCTAGTAAACATAAGTAGCAAGTTAAAATGTCAGTAAGCAGAAGAAGAAGAAGAAGAAGAAGAAGAAGAAGAAGAAGAAGAAGAAGAAGAAGAAGAAGAAGAAGAAGAAGAAGAAGAAGAAGAAGAAGAAGAAGAAGAATGAGGAGAAGAAGAAGGAGCATGCACCTGGACAGGTATATTGTTTGCCTGACGTTTTATTGTTTCGTCTACCTATCTTCAGAGACGGAGGAGTCCTGCTCGCAGATCCCACTATATACCACTGTTTGCATTTCTCCTGGCCTGTCAATACTGGATGTGCGCTGCATCCAACTTGTGTGGTCGCTGCCGCCACCTTCGCACTATGCCTGTGCTGCTTGGTTCACCCCTGTTGCCGTCAGCCCTACTGACCCCTGTAAGTCCGCATCGGCCGGCTCTCCGTGTGGGGTGTTCTACCCCCATCCTGTTTGGCCGCGGAGATGGTTGGCAGCCTCGGTTTTTTCCATGCCGTGACGGTCTCCTAACGGGAAGGTTCTTGAAAACAGATAGGGGTGGTGACAGAGGCGACAACAGTTGAACGCAGCGCACAGCTAGTATTGACAGGCGAGAGAGACAGACAGTCAGATAGACAGAGGTACGCTTTCTTTTGAAAAGATAATTCGAAAATGTGTAGCAAAATATTCTTCCATTCACAGTGAATAAAAACGCGCATACAAACGAAATAACTCTGAAAGATCATAAACGAATGGCCGATGACTGCAACTATGGACAGAATAAAGAATCATCTTTGAATGTAGGCCAAATCGGACTTAAAACGGTGCCAGCTTCGTGCGCTGTGGACCTCATTATTGTAGTTCGAATTAAAAAAAACGGTTAAAAATCGGTAGATAATGGGTGAAGTGGGCGAACCGATGTACATTTAGGAAGATTTGCATGTGAATAGAGAGCAGAAAAAAACGTAGCTGAAATTCAAAAGCCATGAAAAATGCAAACAGTGGCATATAATGACAGCTCTGAGTGTGACTCTTCCGTTTTTGAAGATGGGTAGACGAAACAACTACTCGAAAGGTAACACAAACAATATACTTCTCCCGGTTTACGCTTTTTTTCTTCTTCTTCTTCTTCTTCTTCTTCTTCTTCTTATTCTCACTTACCAGATGGCAATCGAATTTTCTTTACTATTAAAGTGAACAGGTATTTGTTGTCTAACTCCCGTCGATGACTAGTAGTGTAATGTTTTGTAATCTCGATCATTCTGTCACTTTTCAGTAGCATCAGCTGATTTAGCAAAAGGGAAAATAATACGTCGGCCACCTGGCTTTCGCAGATCTTCTACCTACTCAAATGGTACCTTCTCGTATCCCGTTTTTCCACATTTCAGGCTTTCTTCTCCTTCCACAAAAGGGGCGTCGATTACGAATTTTTCAAGGGTGAGTAAACTTTTTCGAAATCTGACAAGTTACTGCATATCATGAGCCAGTAATTCTCGAAAGGGCGGCATGCCAATTCCCGGTACACTATCCTCCTCAGTTCTGTAAGCATAATGCAAAGGTGGATTATTTAATTTAAGGCCCCTTTATTCTGTCGGCCAAATTTATGCAAACAAATTTCAATTCAATTCCTGCTTCGGATAACTAGGGCAAATATTTTGATGTATAGGTGTTTTGCACTTCACAGACCTCCATTTCTCTTTCTAAACGTTAGCCGTAAACGATGCCTGCCTGGTGTTCGACGGCCGACTGGTAATTGATGTCAACTTTCATACTAACGACCCCTGTATCCGAGCTGCCGGACCGGTGACCAAACTCCAGCGCATCTACTACAATGATAATTACACGCATGCTCTTTGCAACAGCTTTGAAGTCGGAGAACGTGTAGGTTTTTTTAACTTTTATAATCCGCCTCGCTTTTTTCATTTGAGCTTTGCTCTTCTCGTTAGGACGCACAGGTTATTGGGTATCAGTGGCCTGCTGCCTAGATGATTGTCGCCAGTGAATTTACGGGCGCAGATAGCTGACGGGCACATAGGAAAGGAAAGATGAAGACTAACGGGTATGTTCCAGGATGTGGTCAAGAAGAAGAAGATGCGATCGCTTGAAAACGCTGTTGTTGCGCCAAGAAGTGATAACGGTAAAAAAAAGCATAGCCAGTAACGACTAGGGTACAGACCGACAAGTTATCATCACATAACTGATAACCTCCAGCGATCACCAAGATTACTACTAATTACTGTATGCGTATTGTGGCCCGGAAACGGTGTCCTATAGATACCTTGCTCCTTGTGCTTCTAGGAACCTTTTCTGTGACTGTCTCTGATGATGGGTTCAAGTGATAATCCGAAATATCAGGCCGATAAACCGCTTGATACGGCGATTGCATTTTCTAATGTTTGAAGCGATTGAACCTATTCCGACGCACCAAGTCCTAGATTGGAAGGTTGCCAGCTGACGGGAAAACTCGGTTCTTCTCAAGGCTGAGAGTCAGGCTGCAATGGCTACTTCTTAATGCAACCTTGAGGTCAATCTCATGCATTTAAGGTCTGAATAGCCCCAACAAAAGTCTGGTGCACTTTGTGGAGACCAGTTCGTGTGTAGCACGCGTAGAAGCAGTGCATAGATATATCCGGCACTGAAGCTGTATCTATCGCCCATCATCTCGAAACATTGCCGTACACCCAAAGCCAAATGTGTGTATGAGAGCGAGCGAGACAGAGAGAAGAGATCGTGGTTGATGGTGCGCAAGTCTACCTCACTGTAAGGTAGTTCATGTGTAAGTTACCTATTAGATGCGTTCAATTCAGAACCCCACATATGGCCCCACCTGGCCATTATTCACAAAACTGGACTACTTATTTCATTCAATTAGGTGGGGTTCGTAACGGTTTGTCCGGTAAAAGAATGCGAAAAGCGCTATGCGGTAAGGGAAAATTACCTTTGAACTGAATTTGGCCCATTCTCTAAGCCTCCAAATTAGCTTCTTATAAAATTAACGTAGTATTAGTGGTTAAAGTTAGGTTTATGCGTTAACGTTAAGGGTTCGTTTTAGGATTTAAGTTTAAGGTCACTTTTAAGGCTTTAAGTTTAGAGTTAAGGCTAAGTTTGAAGGAGCTTGATAGTGTTAGGGTTAAGGGTTTAATGTTAGGGTCAGAATTATGGTTGGATATCCAAGGTTAGGATCAGGATAACCGTTAATTTTAAGGTTGTAAGATCATGGCTAGGGGTGAGGTTATAAGATTAGGGTTTTAGGTTTATTGTTGAGGTTTCAAGGTTTGGTTTAGGGTTTAAGGTTATTCCAAGAAGACAGGAAGAAGGGGTTGCCTGAGTGTTCACTGGCCGCCTAAATGCTGATGCTGCTACCTCACATACAACTACCAAAGGTCGGTGAATGAGCTTCTGGACAATCTGCTCATTTCCATGTTAAGGAAATCTTAGTGTACCAAATTAAGATCTACCTTTGTCTTGGAGCTACAGCTAATTAATTTGCTTAACTCCACGCTAAGTTAATGTCTGTGCATCCAATCGCACATAAGGCACCCAGAGCAGAATTTTGCAGAGACCAAGTTCCGAAATGTGGTAAGTCTGTAAGTCTTTGGTCTCTGGTGTGGGTTTACAAGTTTGAATCCTACACTGAGAATTCAACTAACCACTCATAACTGCGAACCGGTTGCCTGGTTTTAACATATCTTAATCAAAATGAATGCTCATTGTGTACGGTTTCGTGAGATTTTACATTTGTGGAACAAGCCGGTGTGTATTTTAATGATTAACAAACGTTGACTGTTGACTTTTTTATATTACTTAGGTCTACAAAGGTCTCCATCAGAGGCTTCTCAACCTCTCTGTTTGACGAACTGAAGCTGAATTATAAATCGTATTTAAACGACCAGTATTGCTGGTGCTACAAGCAGCAACGGTAGTGTCCGGAATATTGCTTTCTATCACTCCCTGTTCTTTAGACTTGGTATTGTTGCGAAATAGGGGTTATGGAAAGAGAGTGCACCCCCTTTAGAGTGAAATCCTGGTGTTTGTGTTTGGCGGGCCAGATCGTGCGTGTAGCACGCGCAGACGAGGTCGCTGTTTTTGTCAGCCACTGCACTCATTCCACGCACCAGATGATCCATGGCTCGGGCAGTGGCTGGGGATAGGCAAAGGAGATAGAGAGTTAGCGCATTTTCCTCACTGCAAAAAAAAGCTGACGTGCTTGAAGCTATCACGATACCCGAAAGGCCGTGGCTTAGAAGGTTGTCAACTAACGGGATAACTCAGTCAGCCCAGTATGCGTGTTTATTTGTGTTGTGTGTCTGACTGGTGGACTGAGATTCAGGCTGCAATGGCTCCTTCTTAATGTGGCCTCTATAGCACTCCTACTCCGAAGGATCCGCGCCAGAGGTGGCGGCACTTCTGGGGGGTGGCTCTGGCTGCGCCAATCACCTGTGCTCTTTCCTGCCTCCGGTTTTCTTAACTCAGCCATGACACCAGGCTAAGGTTGGGGAGGAGGAGAGAGTGCGGTAGATGCAGCGAAAGTCTGCTACCACTATAAACAAGTTCACGTGCAAGTCAGCATTCCTGCGCCAGTATACAGTGGGGCATACGGCGAACCTCCTTGAACTCGACTGCCAAACTGTCCATGAAAAACAGACTGAGGAAGCTGCTGCGCCAACCCACTTCTCTGTTCTAGTAGCGATTGTGCTTGTAGCGGTTAGCGGTGTTCGAGTTGCTGGTGGTGAGGTAACAAGGCCCGGTCCGAAGTAACCGGTCATTAAAGGCCGACCATCATTTATATTGCCCCTTACCTTGTTGTTATCAGGTCCGGTCGCCTTCTGGGGTGTCTATCTCCCCCCCCCTACCGAGTTTTATCTTTATTGGTTTCATGTGCCTGAGAGAACCTTAGGCTAACATCTCTTCTACTCTCTCTCCTCTCCTCTCGCGAACAGCTCGCAAAGAGTTTACTACAGCTCTTTGATCCCAGCACGAAGGCACCAGAGCGACCGGTGAAGGACGAACACCACCTCCTGCCGACCTTCAAAATGCCGCGGATAAAGCACGGTCATTTGCCTGGCGACTATAGGTACCTCAAGGTCTGGGCTCCCGGACAGCGTAAAGACCTGCGTGAAAGGATGTCGCAAGCCAACTTCGTGAGTTTTAAACCTAATTAACACCCCATAGGTGCCAGTTATTTCGTGTCTGCATGCATAAATAAAACATAGCATGTGTTTTAGATTTTATTTGTCTGATAGATCGTTAGGAGAGAGAGCGAGAGAGAGAGAGAGAGGAATGCGCTTTATTTCGAGAGAACTATTCGAAATTTTCAGCAAATTCACTGAGAGAACAGGATACATTAACAGATTATGCACGAATAAAGAGTTTAAAATGGACGTCTAAAGGGGGAGACTTCACGACAATGAGGTCAGAGTGGAGGGATGGACAACATTATCAAGAATTCACTCGGAAAATTGCCTTACCATTGCGAAGTGACGTTGTGTTATCATGATCACCAAAACGATATAAGAAACACTGGCAGCAGGTGAGAGCATTCGGGGTATACGCTTTAAAAATCAGCACATTTGTTTTAAGCAAAGCTGAGGGGATGAGGGATGAGGGGAACAATGCACGCCAGAAAGGTGAGTGAGGTGTTTGGTAGGAAAATATTGACATAATCACTCAGGAATGGGTGTGAACGGATCCACTGGCTGCCCAAAGCAAACAAGCTTCGTTTGGGTGTCAAAGGTCATGAACAGACAACCATCTTCCAGGTGGCCTTACGGCTGCTGGCGGGGCTTGAGAGTTAGCCCCAAGGCACAACGGGACGAGTGAGTCCTGTAACCGATCGGTGAGCGCCCCATTACCAATATATATATATATATATATATATATATATATATATATATATATATATATATATAACATGTTGAGTAGGCGTCCATCGATCGACCCGTTGTGCCTTTGGGCTCATTCTCGAGCCACTTCCGCAGCCGCATGCTGGCTAATGATTTAGTCAGAGTAACATGACTGACAAAGGGAAACTTGAATTGTAAATTTCATTAGCCAGCCATACCCAACCCCAAGTGTTGCGGCACTCCAGGCTCGAACTCGCGATCTGTTGGTTATATGTCCAACGCTCTACGCACTGCGCCACATGCTCGTTGTCTTGCCGGTTTAGATCGGGACTATTAATTATAGTAAGAAGGCGCTCACCGGCAAAACAACTAGTTCGTGGCGCAGTAGGTAGAATGTTGGACTTCTAACCAACCGTTCACCGGTTCGAGCCTTGGGTGGCGCAACACGTACAGTTCGGTATGACTGATTGAGGACGGTTAATAATCCAGAAATTGTCATTCCAGTCTCCCTCGGCTTTGTCGGTTGCTTTGTTGTTGGCTAATTCAAGGCAAATAAGCCCGTAACAGTTCTGTATCAAGTTACCCCCAAACTCTGTCATCCCCTATATATAAAATGTGAGCTCCAGGGCACAACGGAACATGCATGTTTCTCAAGCAGATCGGTGAGCCACACACTATCATCATATTCCCGATCACAACCGACAAAAACAACGAGCCCGTGGCTCAATGGTAGAGCGTTCGACTCAATTACCAAAGGTCGCGGGTTCGAATCCCAGGTGGTCCACACTTGGGATTAGGTATGACTGCATGATGACGGCTAATAAGCCAGAAGTGGCCATTCCGGTCTCCCTTGTCTTTGTTGGTTCTACTTAAATATATATATATATATATATATATATATATATATATATATATATATATATATATATATATATATATATATGTGAGTCAAACAAGTGCATGACACTGATGTGGTTAGGATCGCACTCGATCCCATTCTGTCCGCCCGCCCATCAGCTAGCCACTGGCGATAAACGAACGTTGTGTCATAAGACACATGCCAAATATACTGCACACGTATCTTGCTACAGATGCAACAGGCAAGTCGTAGACAGCAGTTTCACGGTTGTTACCGATCATCAGTACGCAAGATGGGAAAGGTGGGAACTTGAGTAAATAGCAAGGTACATGACGTTTTATAATTTTTCCCAATATTTCGATGAACATTTGTACACATAAAAACAAGGCATAAAAATCTACAGAAAAGGCATTTGCTGCACTGCACTCGCACTAAAGTTTTGGGAAACATCTCTCGCGGGTGAGCTGACTGTTCCTGCTGACCTTTCTTTATCCAGCCCCGTCACCTGATCGACACACGAACTTCCATCTGTCAGATGACACCTGACTCGGATCTCTTTGTAGCCGCTTGACCTCGATTCCTGTTGTGAATGTCCTGTTTGCAGTAGAATTGGCGTGCCTATTTGGTCTTTTATTCCTCTTCAAGCCAAATGATCAGTTGTCGATCTAGGTGAGAATTTAATTCAGCTTCTTAAGTACGTCGATGCACAGGTGTTCCAGGCTGGTCTAAAAGCCGTTGGTGGGCTTACTACTTGCTGATTATATAAGTGCACTTGACGTATGTGTTCCTAATGACCGATAGAGGCCACGAGCGAACAATTATGTACTGGCCGAACTTGAGCAAGATGGGATAAAAGGAGATTATTGATAAAGATACCGGCAGTCCATAATAAATATTATAAACTCAATATGTTTTCAGGAATCCTACACATTCTTATGGCAACCTACAATGGTAGAATTTTGGACATAAAGTTCAATTTTAAAAGACTCTCGGTTCGAATCCTCAGCTACCTAAACCTGAGGTTGGGTATGGCTGGCAGATGACAGCTAATAAGGCAGAAATCGCCCATAAGGTCTCCTTTGTCTTCGCCTGTAATATTATTCTGCTTATATTATTAGTCGATGTGTGACTGCTGGCGGGACTCCGGAGGGAATTCTAAGAATTAACGGAAAGGGTATGTCTCATAAAACGATCAGTAAACGCCCCACTACCATTGTTAATACACCTGATCACAACCGGCAGCAGAGCTAGCGACAGACGTCTAACCAGCAGCGCGTGGGTTCGAGACTCAAGGTTTGCAACAGCTGGAGTTGGATATGGCTGACTGATGATGGCTAACAATCCAGAAATGGTCATTCACAAACACGAGCTTGCTCCCTGGAAAACGCTTTTGCCACATTTCGTTATATACTGACTATTTGAGGACAGCAGTCCGATAGTCATTAGAGAATATTTTGTAGACAAACTGTTTCTTTAAGAATCAGCACCATTTTAGTATATACCGAATGGATGGCTCACGTAGTTGATCGTTTTGAAGCGAGGGGCGTCTCTGGGTTACTTACTTGTCTTACACTGAAAGGCAAGCCAGGGACAGCGGTGAAATATCCAGTGAGCCACCGCGTATTATCTCATTACCACTCTGCCTGAAGCAGCTTCCAAACTGGCACATGATGAACTAGAGGAAGGACGGTGAGACCGCTCCTGCGGAATCTTCTCTCGCTGATGCTTGGAAAACACGGTCTCTAGGAGCCCGAGAGTCAGATTGAAATGACTGCTTTGCCACAGTGAACTCTAAAGTGAGATCCGAGTTATTGGAGTCCGACTATTTTGGTAAGAGGTCTTAGGATAAGTTTTATGCATAGAAAGCTGATTTATGCTAATTCAGTCACTACGCCTCACTCCCTCGTCAGTCGTTTTGACCTTACCTTGTCCCTGTTAGCGACACCATCAACTCTCCAAGGACCGAGGTAGGGCTCAGCGTATCGGTGAAAGACCTTTCATGATCTCAGCTAAATTACGGCCATCAAGTCCACAACAACGGATATTCTTATCCTTGAATTTGGATTTATTTGCTGAATTGTTCACGATTAGCATTAGTTAATGGATTGCTGCAAGCTCATTGGCATTATCGGCCACTGAATCTTCATAGCAGACGTTGACAGTTTATAGAGTAAGGGTTTTCTAACCTGGTCTATCAGTTATGGCCTCCGCGTGTTTCATTGCAGAGACATTTGCATGCGTTGCCTTCACTATTTTTTATTCTCAGGGTCGTGCTCTGGTTACCGGTGTTCCGGAAACGGGACCGGGATACTTCCACTTGCACATCAATGAATACAATGAGGTCTCCCGCATATGTTGCCTCTCCAAAAACGTAAGTTTACTTAGCGCAGACCCACAAAAATTAACATGCATTTATCTAGAGGCTAAACGGCGATTCCAGTAGGGGGAGTAACCGAAAAAAGTGGCAAGGCGAAAAGATTATAGAATGGGGATTTGAAGTATTTTATAAAAATTGACTAATCTTACTTACTTGAGCATTTCGTCAGTCACCTGCGGTGACTTCTAAAAGCATGCAACTAAAACTTAAATGTGTTTGCTAGTTTGCGCCCACTCGCATCACTCACCATGGAACCATTAAAATAAACTTTTCATTTTACGCTACTTATGTAATACAGGTAGTTAGTCTAATGTATTATTGGGTTTCCATTCCGAACGATTTTCTATCCATGATGACAGCAGGCGTTTAAATCGTGCCATTTTAAACAAAATCGCTTGCCCATTTTAATGACAAATGGCAATTCCAATTTAAATCTTGTCACCGTAGATCATGGTTTGAAGTTAGTGCATATCATTTGTTACCTATTACATTTGCTAATGCAGGAAAAACTAAATGGGTTTTTTGTCCGAGTTATGCAGAAATTTTCCGCAATAAGCACCCAAACATTGTGGTCAACACCGCATATTGAAACGTAGAATGAGCACTGCTTTTATTGGATCCGGTCTCAGTAAATACTGGGTAGTCTCAATATTTGGGTTACTGTTAAGAGAAAGACCGTCTACTTCAAACCATAACGCTAAGAATACCTTAAATCGTACCCGTGTTGATTTGTTTGGTATCCTTAGAACTTCATAAGTGTTTACTGTTTTGTGATCCGATTTGTCAAGTCTTGAACCTGAATTACTTCAGGAAATCGAACAGATGGGGTTGCGCTGACTTCTATGTTCTTACTACTAAATAGGACTTCCTGTCAATGAACACAGCTAAGTTTGCGCACAACGATTTCCTTAAGTATGACGGTAGTTAATTCCCCTATTTTTGTTTGTTTATTAATCCAATGCACCCAAATGTTTGCTCTGTTCGACCGTTTGCTCAGGAATTTCCCCGATCGAACCTCATCAGACTCTTCTCCGTCCACGAAAAAGCCTTGAATAACTTGGTGTCTCGTTATGACGAGGGCCTAATCACGGACTTTTACGCGTAAGCTCTTACCACACTTGTGCTCTACTGTACCCGTCATTAGTCTTGGCGTACTTTTTTACAATTACGACAGAAGGTTATAACAACACCAAGCACGTATTTTCCCTTGTTAATTTTGGTCACCGAACGCAAAGTTCGAACTTGGCGTGTGCGTACACATGCGGGGAGCAGACTGATACAAGCTGGTGCCTGTTGCTCTAAACCTTCTGACGTGGGTGCAGTGTTCCGCACACCGGAATGCACCCTAGATACGCTAAACCAAGACGGGACCAGCCTTGCTCACGGAGCGTGCCTATCAGTTTGCCTTGAGTCCATGCAAATCCTTAACTACTGTCGTATATGTGTGTTGTTGCACTCCTTAAATGTCAACCGAGATTCTGAAATATGTTCTCGTTTTTAAAGAGCTACTTAAGTAGGGCTGCTATATTTTTGTTATGCCACATACTCCGAAGACATGCAGTTTGCCGTGAACAGGTGAGTGCGGGGAAAACAGTTCAGAAGATGAGGCGATCACTGGAACGTGCTGTTTATTGGCCTGACGTTTCGGATACTCACTCGTACCCATCATCAGAGACCGTCACAGATGCGGGCAAAAGAGACACAAGGTGCGTAGTATTTGTAGTAAGTTGTGCCCACGCGATCATCTGCCTACTAAAATTAGCAGCTCTCAGGATCGCCCACCCTCTCCTCACATGACTGATTTCCCCGCTCAGCCGATGCCTCAGCATGGAATATGAGAACGGAAGGTCATGTATTTGACATAAAACATGCTCAAAAATATTTTTTTATTATATCAACTTCTTAGAGAGTTACGACATCCTCAAATTTTCTTCTTGAAGAAGGGATATATTTTGTTTTTTAAAAAAACGTTCATTTGTCCTATGATTTTGAACACGACCTATCGATACAATGGCATAGTGCTCATAAAATTTTTCTAAGGATGCAGAACATTTTACTTACTGAATAAGTAGTATTAATCACTGGATAGAAATGACACTTTATGAATGAACCTTAATGGTGGTCTTCAATAATATCATAATCAGAAGCTTTTTTTAAAATAGAAAGCAAAACTTTCTCTAAGTAGAATCTCCAAAGAAGACATAAGCTGTCATAAAAGGAGTAAAAGAAAGAATATTTTCTTGCCTGTTTTATATAGCTTATGCTTGAATGTATAAGGATCTCTAAAATCTACAAGAAAATTCCCACTACTTTTATACTCATTTTTATAGAGTGTACTTTTGTGGGCGGTTCGAAAGAAAATCGATCAATAGCCAGTACTCTGAGGTGACTGAAAAATTTTGGGATTATGCTATGCAATAAGTAATATTACAGTTCAACCTAAGTAATTCTTTTGAAAAGTAAACATATTTCAGAATTTCGGTTACTATTTCACAAGCTAGCAAACCTACTGTACGCATAAGGCTTACCTTCATCTCGCATCGACTGTTGTGCCCAATCTACTCACCGCTTGCTTGAAAGACTTGAACAGTCAAATGGTGAATGGAGGAGCGAGTAGAGAGAGGCTCCAAACAGGCGTATCCCTACTCACGACAGGTCCGGTCCTGTCATTCACCCTTGGAATATTTAAATTCATACTGGAGTGGTGTTTACCGATCTAACCTGGTTTAATCCAGCCTCTGAATTATAAAGTGTAATTTTACTAGATGTGCAAAGTAATGTGGAGATTTGGTTTGATTTTATCATTTTCGACTTTTGCGTACCTTCTCAAATGTGTCTATATCCGATTCACCAGCTTCCTCGACTTCTCATTGTAGATTTTTGTGGCTTGTACTCCAGGGCTTCTTTGATTTCTATATGTGGATTCATAAGATTCGGTAAATAGGTGATTTTACCTCATTTAGGCCTAAAAGAGACTAAAAACGTCTTTCGCTAATCTTTAGCTTAGGTACGGGCCTTAGTCTCGTCGTCTCCAAACTGGCATCACACGAATGTTAGGGAACTTGGGCCAGCTGGGATCTCACCTTTCAGGAATTCTGACGTTGTTTATTTAAGTGCGTGTGTGCGTTTCCCAACTTCTAGAGGAGTTGGGCATGTCACTTGCCAAATCTGACAACACGGAGAGCGAATGTGCCTGTGCGTACCACGACTTGCCAAATTCCGTCCACGCCGAACATAGGCCAACTGACATTAAACTTAGCGTGCTGCGGAGACTTCAGAAACGAAAAGGCGTAGCATAATTTATTTAAATCTAGAGTTTTATATGGTCAAGAATGAAATAAATCATGAATTTAACCCGTAACTTTTAAAAGAGGCGCTGCCAGCTAGAGACAGTGCTGACGTTCGACTGGAATTTCCTCATGCAGCAAAATGCTACAAAGTAAGAAATAGGTATTACATGAAAAATGGTAGCAATACGTGACGAAACTCAGGAAACATTGGAATTCAATATTTTTTCATGTTTGCTCTCTTTACTAAAGTAACAAATAGTGATTACCTGAAGTAAGTAAATTGTGTACGTTAGTTAAGAGTGATGACCGGAGACGTAAGACCTTGTGTTTAATTACTATTATAGGCCTACTAATTGGATTTGGATAGGAATATATAGCAAGGTTAGGTTTCCGTCAAGTTTGAAAAGGGATAAACCGTTAGGTGCAAGTTATGGTTAGTTTTAAGTTAAGGTTTAGGTTAAAGATGAGTGTTAGGGAAAGGGTTAGGACTGAGTTTGCCTGCCGAATATTATGCGACCCAATCAACTAGTAGTCTTGATTTTCTGTTTTCCGCCCGTTTACATGCCCCTAAGTCGCACCTTTCAGAGTAATAAAGCAAACCTATGCCAGAAATGCGGATCCCCTGAATGCCTGCCGCAGACCTCGTCAATTCTCTCGCTCGTCTGCCATACTCCTAAAACAAATTTTTCCACCCCGTTTTGAAAGACTCCCTGTGGTCTATTTTCTCAGTAGACTTACACCTTCGATCCTCCGCAAATGAAGTGTAGCGTTTCGAGTATAAAATGCTTGCCGTAAGCGTAATTCCAGTAGCATCATATGCTCGCTTTTAGTAAGAATGTTTTTTATCTAACTCAGGTGATGCATATAGGTGGTTAACTTTTATAGGCGGTCGAGGAAATCTGCCTAAGCGCATGCCGGGATGCGTAATTTTGACTTCATTAAAGTTTTGACGAAGGTAGAGGCCATAAAATATGCAGAATTTAATGAAGTCATAAACTGTAATGGAGTATGCAACAAGCAATTTGGAAGCATGCAGCGCATTTGGCAAGAACAGGTTAGATTTACAATAATCCCGGAATTAGCATACTCACTGAACCACAATAGCATCCGTCATTCAAGTGTAAAATTTGAAGCGAGCCCCAAAAGGAATGCCAAAAATAGTTCTGACGCTCATTTTCTTCGAAATACGCTTAAATTTATACAAGCATCGACCATGAATTGAAAAATTGTACCCTTTAAAGTAATCCTTTTTGTGGAGCATATTTTAAAACCAGCGCCATTATAGTACCCATGGGAGCCGAAAAGTACTTTGTTTGCCAAAGTTATACCAGCCCCTCGCCACGCATAGGAACCGCCGAGAATAGAGGTTGCCTTTGCCCGAGACTTAACATTAGATTTGCCCCCAACCGAATCTTGACTCACCCCTAACCTTAACCCTAACCATAATCACCCTGAAATGTAGCGCAAGACCCGCCTGTAGTACGTGGAGGGGTTTCTATTCTACTGGCTTAAATCCGGATTTGCCCTGATGTCAGAGGAAGAACGCTTTAGTACGTGATAGTGAAGGAACCCAGAGTGAAATGAGCTATGTACGTCTGAACCAGAGACTGAAGTCAGTTGGTGCACACTGCAAAGTTGATTTGCTCACGTTGAACCTATTCCAGTCCCATCGAGGTGACTAACTCATGGCCTCGTGTTTACGCTGCTGCACGCAGGCTCATCAACACGCGTGATCAACATGCTGACTTCAGGCAAGGTCAGTCGGTAGGACCTACAGAAGAGAATTCCAGCACCCCCACCGCGTGATCACGTGAGTGAGATCAGCTGCTGTACAAAGTATCGTTTGTACTGTCGACCGTTTCTGAACAGTCGTTCCTTGTGCACCCTTAAATGGACAATCTGTGCGTAGCTGCTGGTGTAATCCTGTCGTAGCCATAACTCTACCTTTTGAGCAGACTTGAGATCCTGATTGTCGCATAGCATAAATCTTAATTCTAACAATTCGCACAGTTCATACTGGAGACTTCAAAAAACTCGCCTAACGGAATTAGCTCCCGGCGCTCTGTCGTTGCACTAGTGCAGCTAAATCCCCTAAATCGGGGAAAAAGCGTTAACTTCGATAAGGAGGCGATAGGGCTCTGTGCACACCAACTTGCAGCGAAAGCTTATTATGCACTTTTTCGCGGCACTCATCAGACGTGTCTGTGGGATGCACAACTAGGTCAAATGAATTTTTCAAACCTGCTAAACTCCAACATTAATATCGGTGTGACGCGGAATCGACGACCTGTTTTTCCTAATGGCCTCGCAGATTACCGATACCCTCTGCGCACTGAGTCGGTGTGGGTCATTCGTGTGGGCGACCACGCGATTACTCGGTTGGAAGACAGTCTCCAGGCCTGCCTTCGTTGTCAGCGCTGCGACGCCGCAACAGGCGATAGGGTGAGTGTGGAGGGATGCAGCATACAATGTGCGAAGAAAGAACCAGAGATTGAAGTCAGCTGCCGCCCCCTGCGAAGATGGTCCTTGAGAAGTGGTTCTGTTTTGAAGCCCAGATCATGAGTTTGTGTTTACGTCGGTAGCAGCATATTGCACGTGTGATAATGAGGACGCGTGAGTAACGTGCTGATCTCAGGCACGGCCAGTAAGGCAATGACTTCTGTAGCTAATTCCAACGTCTGTGGTCCCATCCACGCGATAACTAAATTGAAGGAGAGCCAGAGTAATGTGGGCTGCTGCAAAAATTTATCACCAGCGAAGGAGGACAGTTTCTGAAAAGCCCTTACAAGAAGCACCTAATCCTTTGGACATCTCTTTACAACTTTCAGCGTTTATCCGGATAAGGTTTTGAGCTATTGAGATAAAGACGTTAAAATTGCTCTGGAATCCGAAAAACGACTTCAGGGTGTAAATGAGAAGATGCAGCCTCGACCGCCCGCAAAGGTTTTCCTCCCAAGGCTTCATATTCAGTGAGGAGAGTTCAAATATCGTTGCGGAAGATGCACACCGTGTGCCGTATCGCTTGGTGAGTACAGGAATAGTAGTAGTAGTAGTAGTAGTAGTAGTAGTAGTAGTAGTAGTAGTAGTAGTAGTAGTAGTAGTAGTAGTAGTAGTAGTAGTAGTAGTAGTAGTAGTAGTAGTAGTAGAGCTAACGACAATAGCAGTGAAAAACGTGAGCATATTACCCTGAACTCTAGAAAACCTAAAAATATATGTCCTGGAGTGGTTGCACTGAAGGTTTTTATAGCATGGTCAGCATCATTGCGTGTTTGCTCGGGTCGTAATGGCAGCTGAAGCGCAATATGATCCAGATACGTTTACGAGCCGTGATCTTGTAGGTGGCACTTTAGCTGCTTGATATTTTGGGCTAATGCTACGCAACGGTTGGCTGATGCTGATGTTGGTGTGACCGGGGTGGGGGAGTTTGTTTGACGAGAGCCAAATGCAACGTAATGGTGTCTGCAGCTACTAAACAGTAGGTTGAATACTTCTCACCTACCGAAAGCATGCCCTTTACTTGAAGCTGGATAAAAGCTGATCAACGTCGGCAAAATATGTGCTTTTACATTGTTCTTTAAAGGTATTTTGAGGAACCCTGGGCAATGGCAATATTCCATGATCGGTTCGATGACTTCCGTCAAGAAATACACGAACTCGGCTGCACAAAGAAGGTAAGTCTGAAAGACATTTTGCAAAAGTGTAGATCTCCTTGAGCCCCAGCATTTTCCCGTCGCAACATCCTACTTATATGTGTTCGAATAACTTTGAAAAAGAGAATGCATCCTGTTGTCACATTTCTTACGTATGACGTCAACCATAGAAAAACGGTCTATTGATTTCTGTATAGTAGTTTCCTATTTTTATTATCGTTCCAATATGGAAGCGAGGTCACGTTCTCTTTGGTCAGGTGATGCAAGCCAATCGGTAGCAGAGAGGAAGAAATGCTAGTTGCAATGGCGGCCGTGTTTGGTCGCAGGTAGTAGAGATAAAGGGAGGCAGCTCCTTTCGGATCAATTTTCCCGATCGTTTGTGTCCATCCTAAACAGTAAGAGGGGCGACCCTTTGGCTGGCTTCTGTTAATCACCTTCCGCTGATGTTTGAATTTCCTATAAGAAACGATAGGCTTGCGGTCGGAATCTCTGCTCGAGAAATTGAATTTTTCGTACAACAAGTTAAGACTTATGTCAAAAATCTCTTTTAGCCAAGTCTGAATAGATAAACAGACAACTTCTCTGATTTTACTTTGAGTACGGGACAACATGGGCTCATTCTATAATTGCGCAGACAGTGTGTAAAACTGACACTGATTTTGGGCGGTCTGACCCCATAACCGTTGGACGAATGCCGAGTTCCCGGTAGATAACATGGTTGACTACTTGATTCATGGAGGTAAGGTGCCAGAACACAACGGACAGGACAAAATCTACGTAACTCAATGTTAGGGCACTGAACTCATCGTTAAATGACCAAAGGGTAGGTTCTGAATTCCGGATAATTCAAACCGGGGTTGATTATGACCAAAAGACGAAACATTGTAACCCGAAATGTCTAGAATTTCTATTTATGGCTTATTAGCTATCAAAAGCCAGTCATACCCAATACCAAGTGTGGATCACCTGGGACCATCTGGGTAAGACTGGCTGATGACGGCTTATAAGCCAGAAATGACCATTCCGGTCTCACTTATCTTGGTCAATTCAACTTTATCAAAAAATGCTACACGTTGCTATGCTTCCACCTGCGAGGGCTCTAAAGTGAGCTCCAAGGCACAACCGAATATACATGTTCCTTAAAAATATCGATGAGCTGCACACTATCATATAGATATATATATTGAATAACTGAGGTAGTATGCATTCCGAGAAGATAATGAAGAAAGAAGGTTCATCGGAAAAAATCGAGTTTTACTCGTAAATTTTCAAGTTGGTCACACCAACCCGTCGTCAGACGAAATGAACAGAGGAAAAATGAAATGGTCAGATGACCAATTTGTGCTACAGGACAGACGAGGACAGACAACCAACTGGGTTGTGAGGAATGAGCAGATAATAATTGGATTGGGCCAGTTAGAATGGGGGCTGTTAGGGCTCCTGTGTCGAAGGTGAAGGGGGATGGCAACTAAATGCGACTGCAGAAGGTAAACTTAATGGTCGTTGATGCGAAATAGGGACAGAGGTAATTGCACCGATGTTGGAGGTGTTCATAGTTTCAACTGTTGTTCGCCGTGTCAAGGGATGTGGTGGCTAGACAGTGAGATTCAACATGGTCCAGAAAAGATTAGCGGCTGTGGTTAGGTTGTGGGCGCAATTCAGTGAGCCGGGAACACAGGCCTTCGTATTGAGAGTCCAGATCGACATGGCGGTTGATGCTGTTTGTGTGTGAGTGCCAAGCTTCGAGGAATTCTCGTGCCTGCTTGGTGTTAGCCATGGCGACCACTTCGGTTGCATCCCAATTGAAGCGGTGGTCACAGTTCACAGCGTGCGCAAACACGAGGGACAAGGGATCGCGTCGGCGGACGGCCAGTTTATGTTCGTTTATGCGGGTCCCAAGTTGTCGACCCGTGTGGCCTACGTAAGCGCTGGAGCAATTTGCACACGGAATGCGGTAAATTACATTCGTTTGCTGCTCTTTTACTGTGGGGTCTTTGAATCGTGATAGTGCTGCGTGCAGGGATGACGCGGGTTTGTGAGCTATGGAGATGCCAAACCGATTTAATTGTCTGGCGATCGCTTCGGAAATTACCTGCATGTAGGGTGGACATTAGAATTTCCGCGAAACTGTTTCTCCATTAGACTCGACGCTTTGTGGTTGTTTCTGGCGTCTGATACAGTTTTTCACAAAGCTGACCGGGTATCCATTGAGTCGGAATAAGCGATACAAGTAAGCAAGTTCCTTCTTAAGAAGGTCGTCACTGCTACAGTAGCGAAAAGCCCGGTGAAAAAAAGCGTTCGGACGCAACTCCTTTTGTGGTTAGCTGGATGGTTGCTGTCATAGTTAAGAATGATGTCAGCATTTAAGTCTTTGCGGTGCACGCTTGTCGTCAGATCACCATTCTCCAGTTTTCGAATACTCACGTCTAGAAACGGGAGGATATTTCTCGTTGCCTCTTCGCGAGTAGATTGAATAGCTGGTAAAATATTATTTAGACTCTGATGCAGCTGGTCAACCTCACAGGTTTTCATGATAACAAAGGTATCATCTACATATCAGAGCCACAATTTTGGCTTGAAAGTTCGCATTAGGTCCTCCTCTAATTGTTGTAATACGAGTTCTGCGAAGAGACCCGATATCGGCGAGCCCATTGGAGTGCCCTTAACCTGTTGATAATATTTCCCATCGAATTGACAATAGTTCTTCAGACAGAGTTTAAGCACATCTAGAACGTGTTGCAATGGCATATCGACAGGATTGTCTTGTAGGCGTCGAGCTACAATCTCAATTGCCAGGTCATGCGGTATTGAGGAAAATAAGGCAACTACATCGAATGATAGCATGCATTCATCAGGACTTACATTGACGCCTACACATCAATCGCTGCAGACCCAACAAAAAAGCAGGCTGCAACCCTGAAGAAGAAAGTGAATGAGCTCACGCGACTGAAGCTCATAAGTCCTGCTGATTCAAAATTTATGATTCTCAGTGACCCTCGTATCGCGCATGCATATGGCCTTTCAAAGGTGCACAAAGCAGAAGCACCCTTGAGAATCATAGTACCACTCATTGGATCGCCCACGTACAACCTTGCCAAATGGTTATACAGGTACCTGAAGCATCTGACTGATGGATCGCAATATAGCGTCAAAAATTCCCCGGCCTTCCTTAAGCAGATCCAAGGCGTCAATGTAAGTCCTGATGAATGCATGCTATCATTCGATGTAGTTGCCTTATTTTCCTCAATACCGCATGACCTGGCAATTGAGATTGTAGCTCGACGCCTACAAGACAATCCTGTCGATATGCCATTGCAACACGTTCTAGATGTGCTTAAACTCTGTCTGAAGAACTATTGTCAATTCGATGGGAAATATTATCAACAGGTTAAGGGCACTCCAATGGGCTCGCCGATATCGGGTCTCTTCGCAGAACTCGTATTACAACAATTAGAGGAGGACCTAATGCGAACTTTCAGGCCAAAATTGTGGCTCCGATATGTAGATGATACTTTTGTTATCATGAAAACCTGTGAGGTTGACCAGCTGCATCAGTCTAAATAATATTTTACCAGCTATTCAATCTACTCGCGAAGAGGCAACGAGAAATATCCTCCCGTTTCTAGACGTGAGTATTCGAAAACTGGAGAATGGTGATCTGACGACAAGCGTGCACCGCAAAGACTTAAATGCTGACATCATTCTTAACTATGACAGCAACCATCCAGCTAACCACAAAAGGAGTTGCGTCCGAACGCTTTTTCACCGGGCTTTTCGCTACTGTAGCAGTGACGACCTTCTTAAGAAGGAACTTGCTTACTTGTATCGCTTATTCCGACTCAATGGATACCCGGTCAGCTTTGTGAAAAACTGTATCAGACGCCAGAGACAACCACAAAGCGTCGAGTCTAATGGAGAAACAGTTTCGCGGAAATTCTAATGTCCACCCTACATGCAGGTAATTTCCGAAGCGATCGCCAGACAATTAAATCGGTTTGGCATCTCCATAGCTCACAAACCCGCGTCATCCCTGCGCGCAGCACTATCACGAGTCAAAGACCCCACAGTAAAAGAGCAGCAAACGAATGTAATTTACCGCATTCCGTGTGCAAATTGCTCTAGCGCTTACGTAGGCCACACGGGTCGACAACTTGGGACCCGCATAAACGAACATAAACTGGCCCTTGTCCCTCGTGTTTGCGCACGCTGTGAACTGTGACCACCGCTTCAATTGGGATGCAACCGAAGTGGTCGCCATGGCTAACACCAAGCAGGCACGAGAATTCCTCGAAGCTTGGCACTCACACACAAACAGCATCAACCGCCATGTCGATCTGGACTCTCAATACGAAGGCCTGCGTGCCCGGCTCACTGAATTGCGCCCACAACCGCTCATCTTTTCTGGACCATGTTGAATCTCACTGTCTAGCCACCACCTCCCTTGACATGGCGAACAACAGTTGAAATTATTAACACCTCCGACATCGGTGCAATTACCTCTGTCCCTATCCCGCATCAACGACCATTAAGTTTACCTTCTGCAGTCGCATTTAGTTGCCACCCCCCTTCGCCTTCGACACAGGAACCCTAACAGCCCCACCCCCTCTAACTGGCCCCAATCCAATTATTATCTGCTCATTCCTCATAACCCAGTTGGTTGTCTGTCCTTGTCTGTCCTGTAGCACACACTGGTCATCTGACCATTTCATTTCTCCTCTGTTAATTTCGTCTGACGACGGGTTGGTGTGCCCAACTTGAAAATTAACGAGTAAAATACGATTTTTTCCGACGAACCTTCTTTCTTCATATATATATATATATATATATATATATATATATATATATATATATATATATATATATATATATATATGATGTGTGTGTGTGTGTAATATATATGTAATTGCACCAAAGTCCATCAATAATTTGCCTAACTCCATAAACTTGTTTTTGTTTCATGCACTTCCCTAAAAAGGATGAGGAATGTGAACCTCTAATCAGCAAGATCCGAGCACGTATAGAATCCCACAGGGAGGTAAGTCGTCCATCAGTTCAATCCCGCTACCTTGACCAGTTCTATTTACCCTAAAGCACACCTAAAATAATATTTAAATCTCCTCTCCTGAAAAGGATAATGTCTCTCATATGGCTTAGAAGCCGCCTATCAGTTGAAACTGTGCCTTTCTAGATTGACTAGTCGATGTCGTGCGCTTCTACTCCCGGTCAAGGTGATTTCTATTGATGTCAATAGGGCCAGGCATCAACTGAACGGGGATTAGTTTTTTGCAATAATAAATCGCTCGCTGTGGAGCAGACGTAGAAGGCATTCTCTGCAGCATACGTAGCCGTGCCAAATGGAAATAGTTTGGTGACTTAAAATGCCTCCAAGAACACTGTAGGCTTCCATATAGTAAAGGGAAAATCGACAAGTAATAGGGTAATCCCTCGCTATATCTTGCTCAGAACTCTGGGGACCCAGTGAGAGCCGAACCACCTTTTTATGTGTCATGCAGCAGCAGAAGAATCAGTGAGACGCGTGTTTGGGTATTTAGCTAGATCTGAGTCGGGAGTAAGGTATAACATATTTTCCCTATATATGTTGATGAGGCGGAACCGACAAAGACAAGGGAGACTGGAATTGCCATTTCTGGCTTATATGCCATCAACAGCCAACCATGCCCAATCTCAGGGGTGGACCAACTGGGATTCGAAACCGCAACCTTTGGTAATTGAGTCGAACGCTGTACCATTGAGCCTCGGGCCCGTTGATTTGGTCGGTTGCGATCGGGAATATTAATTATGATAGTGGGATGTTCATAGATCCGCTGAGGGAACATGCATGTTCCATGCCTGGGGAGCTACTAGAAAACTGGAGTTCATATACCAAGAAGTACATTGGGAACGCTGGAGGGCCCACTGGTGAGTCTAATGCACCCAGCCCGCCCACGCCGCTGTGTCATGCAGCGGCAGGCGAAGCAAGTGATTGAACTTTCAGCTGCTACCTGTGCTGTCAGTATGGTCTCGTAAAGACACCTACGCGCTCTAGCTGCTTCAAAAACAGCTCAGCAATTTTGATACTTGTTCTTTTAAGATTTTCGTCACTCAAGGTGCATTCAATCGTCTAACATCCCAAGTGGACTGCAGCGGTACAACTAGTGAGGGCACCTTAACGCGAGAGGGAGAATATAGATGGACCAGAAGTTGTCCATGGTGTGCCACAAAACATACTGGCGCAAGGAGGTGACTTGCACTGCATCCACCGCTAACTCGGATCGCTCTCCCACGAAAACAAAACCTTGACCCATAGGGGAGTTCGGCAGCCGTCTGGGATGTCCGAGCAGCCCTAATTAGGGGCAGCACTGCTTGCCTCCTCGTGGAGGAAGTGGCTAGAAAAGGTTTCCAAAACAAATGCTGGGTCTCACGTATTTTGCAGCCGGCCGCGGCTCACAGATCGCAAAATACGTGGTCGTAAAACTCAAGCAAACAACAATACCCGCCGTCCCCATCCCCCGCACCATACCCTCCAGGTTGCTCGGGTGAGTCCACTCACACTAGCAGCCTGGAATGTTCATACCCTGTCAGACAATCTGAGGAGCAACCGGCCGGAACGGAGGACGGCGCTAGTCGCTCGGGAACTGGTGCGCTACAAGGTGGACATTGCTGCTCTCAGCGAGACCCGATTCTCTGAGCAGGGTCAGCTGGAGAAGGTGGGTGCCGGCTACACCTTCTTCTGGAGCGGCCGGCCAAAAGCAGAGTGACGCGACGCTGGTGTTGCCTTGGCCATCCGGAACGACATCGTGGGACGTCTGCCCTGTCTGCCGCAGAGTATCAATGATCGCCTGATGAGCCTCTGCCTGCCTCTTCGGGGAGACAAGTTCGTCCTCATCATCAGCGCCTATGCTCCCCCAATGACGAGCTCTGATGCGGCGAAGGACAAATTCTACGAGGAACTGCACGCCCTGCTGGTGACTGTACCGAAGGTGGAAAAGTTTATTGTCCTTGATGACTTCAATGCCCGCGTCGGGATGGACCACGCTGCCTGGCAGGGAGTGCTGGGTCCCCACAGTCTCGGTAGCTGCAACAAAAACGGCCTCCGTCTTCTGCGAACGTGTGCGGAACACCGTTTCCCGGTGACCAACACCTTCCTCCATCTTCAAACGCGGGAGAAGGCCACGTGGATGCACCCTCGGTCATAGCGCTGGCATCTGCTGGACTATGTTCTCGTCCAAAGGCGAGATCGACAGGACGTGTTGGTCAACAAGGCATCATAGAGACCACATCGCAATACTCATCGCCTGTTACCCCCACCATCGATGGCCACTCCGAATCCCCTGAGTTAGTGAATCCTGGTGTGTGCGTTATGGGGGCCAGGTCGTGCTGTGGCGCGCGAAGACGGGTACGCCGACCCATCAGCCAATGCGCCCACTCCCACATCAGAAAACTGACCGGCTCGGACGGTGGTCTGATTGTGGGGGTTGGGGAGAGAGTGAGGTCGACATCTCAGCGCATTTTCCTCACTATAAACAATCTGAGGCGCTTGAAACTATCACGGTGCGCTAAAAGCCGTGGCTTGGAAGGTTGCCAACTGAAGAGAACACTTGGACCGCGTGGTTAGCCCAATGTGTGTTTTGTGTGTATTGGCTGACTGGCGGACTGATAGTCAGGCTGCAATGGCTCCTTCTTAATGTGGCCTTTATGACACTCCCAATCCCTGGGATCCGAGCCAGATGTGGTGGTACGCTCAAGGGCGGCTCCGGCCACGCCAGCCACCTGCGCCCTCTTCCATCTCCAGTCTTCTTGACTCTGTCATGACACCGGGCTCTGGTGGAGAGGGAGGAGAAGAGAGTGCGGTAGATTCAGCGCAAGTCTACTATCACTTTAAATTAAATCACGCGCAAGTTACAGTCCTTGCACCACTCTTCCATAGAGCATACGTTGGACATCGTCCGATTACGACGGTCGAACTGTCGTGTGTCGTCGTACTGGTTATGTTAAATCATTCAGGACGCTGGTTTGGTTACCGGAACCGAGATCTAGGACCCTGTGCGCGCACTGTATGTCACGTGCGCAGACGCCCGTCACACTCGTGCATCCGTCTAAAGTCGTTGAGGGGGGTCGATCAGGTCAGCGTACTCTGACCCCTCACGATATGGCGTGCCTGACCCGGCCGCGTGACCTAGCAGGGGTGCGTGCGTTTGTGCGATGCTCAACGCAGGTTGGTTGGCTGCATATTGTCTGATTTAGCAGTACTCGAGACAAGGTAATATTTTTTACAGCAAAGTTGCGTGACCAATATGGACCCTGTGCTATAAATACCACAGGGCCACGATCATTTTTGACGTGACAGCGTGCATGGTTCTCTAAAATCCATAAATTTTTCTTACCTGTCCATCGCTTCCGAAGTTTTTCTTTCGAGCCTGCTCTAACACCGAGGTTTAAAACATGCTCATTTGTAGGTGTTATATGGTGCAGAATAGCGATGCGTGTTTCGCCTTTATTCTGCCGCCGCGTGGCAGTAGCTGCGAGGGGTTCAACTCATCAGTGGGTCCCTAAACGCTCTTCTTGTGTGCGTTCTGGTAGTTCCTCCAAGTCTGAAAGTGCTGCTTTTCAATTTTCTCAAAACTTAGTTGTCAAGTTTGTGTTAACCACTCCGTACTAAGCTCTATAGGTGCAGATCAAAAGCAGATGTGTATATTTGGGTCATTGTGGGTGATGAATTTCGGCCCAAATGTTCATATCTACTATTGGTGTGCACCGATAAAGCTTAATTCAAACTGAGTGACACCAACATGGCCCTTAATTTCTGATGAAATTAAAAACCAACCATATTAGGTTACGCACACTGGTCCTATGCGCACATAAGAACTTCTTACGGGCGCCGCAGTTACCATGGCCCAAAGCTACCAATTCAGCCGCTCGCATAAAATGACCTTTCCAAGTGGGCATTAGCCCCATGACTCTTATCAGAAGACACTAACTGCGATATTTTACAACCTTCCTCCCCCCCATCCTAGCGAAAGCACTCTTTTGGCTACTTGCCCGCATATTTTACTCGTAGATAGCAATATAATTGTATAGACCTGGAGAGCATCTAGCGAATGCAACCATATGCTCAGCAAATTGTCTGGTATTGTTATTCATCGCATTTGTGCCGCTTCAAGTTGTCGTTCACAGCCTCTCCACCAACTTGCTCTCTACCTTCCGTCTTATTATGAGTCAATCCTCTATTTTAAAGGATATAAACTTTTTGCCCCACATTGTCAGTTCTTTGGATTCGGTGGCTTTTCTTCTGTCTTTCCAAACTGTCTACCCTCAACGCCCTGATCCGTGGCTATCAAAAGATCATCTTTTGCTGAAACACACGCTTCAAGCCACGTTTTAATTCCCTTTCAAGGTCATGCGCGATAGCCAGTTGCAGGCGCCATTAATTGGCGAATTCAGTTGCTGCAGCGCAGGCTTCCCACGTGGAGGGGGGCGGGGAGAGGGGAGGTGGTCAGCTGATTTCGCAAACGAGTGCACGAGGTTACGACTGGAAATTCCAAAATTTGTGAACCCTTCCATATATGGAGTTGGTTCCGCCTGCGGAGGCGGCGCGGCCCCGGCGCCCCAATCAAATCTGCGTTTGCGTAAGCCGGCAAACAAACTTCCGTCTTAACTGGGGATGGGATTGCCAATGGACTGCGGGCTGTAGGCCGCGCCGCTGATTTTAGAGCGACAAAGTAGACAGAGTGCACGAATCTGCCTGCGCGACAGAAGACGACGTGGTAACGCTGCTTTTGTTGTCCAACAAGATAGAACACGTGTCTGAAATGCAGATCCTTCACACAAATATAATCGATCTAATCTCAACGTGGGTTTTCAATACCCGAGCACACAAAAGTAAGCGTGCATTTGGGCTACTTTGGCTTTTTGGAGTAATTTTGGAGTCAGTGCGTTCTGCGTGACCATCCCAGTAATCCATGCGTAATCTGGCGGTCTTAGGAATATACAGGAGATTACCCCATCCCAGCCACTCAAGCCGCCCATAAGGCGATCAACTTGCTTATCGGTGCTTGTTGACTGGCTCGACCGTGTGGTATACCTATAGTGGACAACGATCGTAATCATTCCTTCGACATTTCTAGGCCTCGAATACCACTTGCGTGCTCAGAACCATAAAACTCGACGACGCTAACGTCCCAGAACGGAATGTTGGGTTTGCGTACGAGATGTCAATCATGGGCTTGCTCCTTTCCGAACTGTGGATTCTGAGCATTTCTGGCCCGAACTTTTATTGTTCGATGGTTGAATTTTCGTGTGACCGATTTATTGAGCATGGATTTTGATTGTTCATGCTATACAAAACTTAATTCAAGATTTACACCCTCTCGGAGAGCCTAGGTAAACTAAGTGCTTCTAAAAGTACGCTGATACGTAATCAACAGGCCAGCCATTTACCGAAAACAAAATCAATAGCCCCATACTGTTTGGCCACACAAAATGCTGGTGACCTTTCGATTCCTGTTTTTACCAAAAGCAAATGGAGGCTTAAATAGATAATTTTCTGGCCCCTTTCAGCTCAGTATTGATGATCTTGATGCTATCAAGAGGGACTTCCTCATGATGGGCCACAAGTACGAAATTCAAAAGAAAATCCTAAAGTTCGTGGATTACAACTACGATCTCCTGCCTGTCTACGCCAAACCCGACATGGTCTGAGATCGGCGAGCCTGGTCTAGACGTCAACCACTCCGACCGAACGGAAATGGCGCAAGAGGAGGAAGAGGAGGCAGATGGTGGAGCAGAGGAAGGGGAGGTGTATTTAGTTTTTTAAACTATATTCTTACTCAACCCAACTTCAAATATACTACTGTAAATTGAGTCCAACTTTTGTGCCTTTCCTGGGACGCTATTTTTGCATTTGATCACAGTTTCCATCAGAAAAAAATATCGTCACCCTTGCCAAATGTGTGAATAAGAACATGCCACATGGGTGTCCGGCCTTACTCCAGGTGTGTGTCCGAACTCGTGTGTCTGCGATTTCTGTAGATCAGAGCGCAGCAAATGAACCACTGTCATGTCGAATTAAAAAATCCGTGTCTGATGCTAGTGCTATTTTATAATGTTAGTGAAGGTGCGTGTGTGTGTGGTGGGTGTAGAGGTACTAGTTATGGGGAACACCACAAAGATAGCATTTGGTCGCTCCATCTCTCTCGTATATATGGTGAATGCTCCTGTGGCCACCTCTAGCTGGTACCCAACTCCCAACTGTGGCTCCTCGAAGCTGGTTCTTCCCAGCGGCTACACCCCGAGCAACCGCCACGACCGGCGGGCTAAACCAGGTGAGGTCTCCGGTGTTGTGTGTGTCTTCACATTCGTTACGGCTGCTCCCTTCCTTCTGCTCTTCCACCTCTCGCGTCCTCCCTGTCACCCCTCTACCCTCCTAATTATACTCCTCCCCCTCCTCTCAGGCTTCTCTCCTCCTCTCTCCTCCACTCCTTTACTCTTACTTTTTTCCCTTCTCCCTCTCTCCTCACCATTCCCTCCCTCACCACGGTCGAAAAAGTCCTACGGCGTGGGCAACATGCAATCACGTAGGTGGCCCGGGCGAATCGGTCTTTCTTTCACTAACCCAAATCGTGACCCGTAGTGGAGTTCGATAGCCGCCTGGGACGACTTAGCAGCCCTTTTTAGGAACAGCACTGCTTAACCCCGCACGGGGGAGGGGGCTAGAAAAGGTGTTCTAAACAAATGCTGGGTCTCACGACAGCTGCAACAGACCTTGGCTAGCAGACTTCAATTACATGCGGTCGAAAAACGCTCAACAATATCAACAACAACTCTCCCAATCCCCCCCACCGTACCTCTGGGATACCCCCGGACTGCTCGAGTGAGCTTGCTCACTCTAGCAGCCTGGAATGTTCAATCCCTTTTAGAAAATCCCAGGAGCAACCGGACGGAACGGAGGACGGCGCTAGTCGCTCGGGAACTGGCGCGCTACAAGATGGACATTGCTGCTCTACGCAAGACCCGATTCTCTGAGCAGGGTCAGCTGGAGGAGGTGGGTCCCGGTTTCACCTTCTTCTGGAGCGGCCGGCCAAAGGCAGAGCGACGCGACGCTATGTTGCCTTTGCCATCTGGAACGACATAGTGGGACGTCTGCCCTTTTTGCCGCAGGTTATCAATGATCATCTGATGAGCCTCTGCCTGCCTCTTCGGGGAGACAAGTTCACCACCATCATCAGCGCCTACGCTACCCCAATGACGAGCTCTGATGCGGCAAAGAACAAATTCTACGAGGACCTGCACGCCCTGCTGGCAACTGCGCAGAAGGTGGACTAGTTTATTGTCCTTGGTGACTTCAACGCCCGCGTCGGGATGGACCACGCTGCCTGGGTGGGAGTGCTGGGACCCCATGGTCTCGGTAGCTGTAAAAATAACGCCCTCCTTACTCTGCGATCGTGCGCGGAACACCGTTTCCTGCTGAACAACACCTTCTTCCGCCTTCCGATGCGGGAGAAGGCCACGTGGATGCACCCTCGGTCGCGGCGGTGGCAGCTGCTGGACTATGTTCTCGTCCAGAGGCGAGATCGACAGGACTTGCTGGTGACCAAGGCGATCCGCGATGCCGATTGATGGATGGATCACTGCTTCGTCCTCTCCCACACGAGGCTCCGACTTCAACCCAGACGAAGGCCCCAAGGGAAGTGACCGCCAGGTAAGTTAAATACTCGTTTGTTAAATTTGCCTGCTCACTGTTTTGATTTCAGCAACCAAATAACCGAGAAACTGGAGAACCGGCATGCTGCAAATAATAATACCACCGTGGAAACACGATGGTGTAAACTGCGAAAGGTCACCCAGTCCACCGCCCTCGAAGTCCTCGGACGCGCACACCGACAACACCAGTACTGGTTTAACGACAATGACGCCGACATCAGCAGCTTGCTCGCGGAGAAGAATGGACTACAAAAAACCTACATGGACTTTCGTACTGGCACCACCAAAACAGCCTTCTTTAGATGCCACCACCTCTACAGCAACGGTTGCGGGAGATGCAAGACGCCTGGATGATCCGAAAGGTTGAGGAAATCCAGGGTAATGCAAACCGAAATGAAATGAAAAACTTTTTCAAAGCCACCAAGGCCATCTACGGCCCCTGTACCAAGGGGACCGCAACACTGCTCAGCTCTGACGGCACAACACTGCTGATAGAGAAATCGCAAATTCTGAAGTACTGGGCCGAGCACTTCAGAAGTGTCCTTAATTGCTCATCAGCCATCTCCGATGCTGCCATTGACCGGCTCCCTCAAGTGGACACGAACAATGACCTGGATCTGCCGCCTTCCCTACCAGAAACCATCCGGGCCGTTCAGCAGATTTCCAGCGGTAAAGCATTGGGATCCGACGCAATCCCACCGGAAGTCTACAAGCGAGGTGGGCCCCGGCTGATGGCGGAACTCACAACACTCTCCCAGGTGATGTGGCGCCAAGGACAAGTTCCTCATAATTTCAAATACGCGACCATGGTCCATCTCTACAAACAAAAGGGGAACTGACAAATCTGTAATAATCACAGAGGCATATCGTTGCTGAACATCACCGGGAAGATCTTCGCCTGTATCCTTCTTAATCGTCTGAACGATCACCTAGAGCATGGCATGCTCCTGGAAAGCCAATGTGGCTTCCGCTGACCCCGCGGAACAACCGAAATGATCTTTGCCGCCCGCCAGCTATAAGAGAAGTGCCAGGAGATGAGAACACACCCTTACACTACATTCGTGAATCTGACGAAAGCCTTTGATACGGTAAATCAAGACGGACTGTGGAAATTCATGCAGAATTCGGCTGTCCTAAGCGGTTCACGCACATGGTGCGTCAGCTTCACGACGGGATGATGGCGCGCGTCACTGACAATGCAACCGTATCCGAAGCATTCACAGTGACCAACGGAGTGAAGCAGGGCTGCGAATTTGGCACCCAACCTGTTCAGTCTCGTGTTCTCTGCTATGCTGATGGACGCCTGCCATGATGAGGAGCCTGGGATCTGCATCGCCTACAGAACTGATGGACACCTTCTCAACAGTCGGCGTATGCAGGCTTCAACGCGCGTGTATACTGGTAAAGTCCACGATTTGTTCTTCGCGGACGACTGCGCCCTTAACACCGTGACGGAGGAGGACATAGAAAGGAGCACGGACCTCTTCGCCGCAGGTTGCGCTGATTTTGGATTAACAATCCGTACAGCCAAAACGGTTGTCATGCACCAGCTGCCACCCAGCACGGAATACAATGATCCCCGAATCAATGTCAACGGTGCTCAACTCAAAAACGTGGAAACCTTCGCTTATCTAGGAAGCACGATGTCGCGCAACACAAGAATCGATGACGAGGTTGCCCAACGGATCTCCAAAGCTAGTCAGGCCTTCGGCCGGCTGCAGGCCTCCGTGTGGAATCGCCACGGTATTCACCTGAACACCAAACTATAGATGTACAAGGCCGTCGTCTTGACGACACTCCTTTACGGAGCGGAGACCTGGACCGTCTACTCGAACCAAGCCAGGAAGTTGAATCACATCCATCTCAACTGCCTACGCAGAATACTGAAGCTGAGATGGCAAGATAGGATCCAGACACGGAAGTCCTCGAGCGGACCGGAATCTTCAGCATCAACGCCATGCTGAGGCAAGTGCAACTGCGATGGAGCGGCCACCTGGTAAGAATGGACGACGAGTGACAACCCAAACGAATTTTCTACGGAGATGTCGCTACGGGTTCTCGCCAGCAGGGAGGTCAAAAACGACGCTACAAGGACACTTTGAAGAAATCGCTGAAGCAACTGTAAATCAACCCGGCGACCTGGGAGGACCTTGCCCAGGATAGACCGGCATGAAGAAGATCCGTGAAGACGGGTTCAGCAATCTATGAGGCCAACTGGATTGCCACCGCCAAACCCAAAAGAGCGGCATGAAAGTCACCAGCGCCCCCGACCAACATCGTCGATGCCCAGGCCCTGCTAACATGCATGCGCTGTTACCGAATCTTCCGCGCACGAATCGGCATGGTTGGACACCTTCGGACGCAATGCACCAACAATCCAACAATTTCAAATTCTACGTCAACTTCTGCCAACCCTCCTTCGGACTCCCCGACCCTCACCCCTGGCATCAATTCCATTAGTCCCACAATCATCGAAACCACATCATAATGCTCAGCACGTGTTACCCCCACCACCACCACCGCCACCACCACTACCACCATCAGTGATGGGGACTCTCTCCTAAACTGTCTTCATTGCGACCGCACATTCACCTCACGCATCAGCCTGGTCGGTCACTTGCGAATCCATCGTACAGAGACTGGTGAACCAGCGCCTGGAGCACAAACACACAGCAGAGATCGCCGCCTCCACAGTCAACGTGCCCCCCTCCACTGCCCTTACTGCTCCCGCACATTCACACACCGCATGGACCTATTAGGACACATGCGTCTCCACGAAAACCTGAGGTAAACCATCGGAGGCTAAGCTACATCAGCGCACACTACCTACACCAATATATCGACAACACCCTCACAATCACCATGTACCTGAGTATATCCCGGTGTCCTAGAAACCGTGACTGGGAAGGCTGCCAATCTGACGCTTACACCAGACCACGCCATCGGCTCCGTGTATGTGCTGTGTGTTTCGAGTGGCTGACCAGTGGACTGGGTGTCAGACGGCGATGGTTGGTCCATATCCCCTGAGTTAGTGAATCCTGGTGTGTGCGTTATGGGGGCCAGGTTGTGCTGTGGCGCGCGAAGACGGGTACGCCAATCCGTCAGCCAATGCGCCCACTCCCACATCAGGCAACTGACCGGCTCGGACAGTGTCTGATTGTGGGGGTTGGGGAGAGAGTGAGGTCGACAGCTCAGCGCATTTTCCTCACTATAAACAATCTGATGCGCTTGAAACTATCACGGTGCGCTAAAAGCCGTGGCTTGGAAGGTTGCCAACTGACGGGATAACTCGAACCGCGTGGTCAGCCCAATGTGTGTTTTGTGTGGAGTGGCTGACAGGTGGACTGTGAGTCAGGCTGCAATGGCTCCTTCTTAATGTGGCCTTTATGACACTCCCACTCTGTGGGATCCGAGCCAGGTATGGTGGTACGCCCAGGAGCGGCTCCGGCCACGCCAGCCACCTGCGCCCTCTCCCATCTCCGGTCTTCTTGTCTGTATCGTGAGACCGGGCTCAGGTGGGGGAGGAGAAGAGTGTGCGGTAACGTTAACCGCCACGGTTGGAAGGTTGCCAACTGACAATTACACTCAGACCTCGCAGTTAGTCCAATGTGTGTTGTGTGGAGTGGCTGACTGGTGGTCTGAGAGTCAGGCTGCGATGGCTCCTTCTTAACGTGACCTTTGGCTATCTCACACATGTGAGATGTAAGCCGTTCAACCCCCTGTTGTGTGAAATCCTGGTGCTTGTGTTTGGGGCCAAGTCGTGTACGTAGTACACGTAGACGAGGTCACCAGCAGCTGCGCCAGCTCCCACATCAGACAACTGACTGGCTCGGACAGTGGTCTGATTTTGGGGGTGAGGGAGAGAGTGAGGTCGAGAGCTCAGCGTATTTTCCTCACTATAAACAATCTGACGCGCTTGAAACTATCACGGTGCGCTAAAAGCCGTGGCTTGGAAGGTTGCCAACTGACGGGATAACTTGAACCGCGTGGTCAGCCCAATGTGTGTTTTGTGTGGTGGCTGACTGGCGGACTGAGAGTCAGGTTGCAATGGCTCCTTCTTAATGTAGCTTTTATGGCACTTCCCACTCCGTGGGATCCCGAGCCAGGTGTGGTGGCACGCCCAGGGGCGGCTCCGGCCGCGCCAGCCACCTGCACCCTCTCCCATCTCCGGTCTTCTTGACTGTGTCATGAGAACGGGCTCAGGTGGAGAGGGAGGAGGAGAGAGTGCGGTAGCTGCAGCGCAAGTCTACTATCACTTTAAACTAAATCACGCGCAAGTCACCGTCCCTGCACCACCTGATGTGGAGCATACGGTGGACCTCGTCGAAATCAACGGTCGAACTGTCGTGTCGTCGTGTGTGTGTGTGTGTGTGTGCACGTTGCTAAAGCACTAAGCTTTTGTCCTCGTCTACCTTCTAATCTTCTAAACTAAGCCAAATTCTGTCAGCAGGACATAAGCGCACAGTCAGCTGTTTGGCCTCTCAGAGCCAACCGGCCCCGACTGGGCAGAGCAGATCACGTACAGGACATCTGGCAAGCAACAAACCGACAGATTCTGTTGATCGGGGAGGGAGGAGGCGACAGCCTGCAGAAGGTCTTTCCATATAGGAAATGTAGACTGGCCTAACCACTCGGTTTTCACCACCACCAGAAGCCCACCATCTGTCGGATTGGCTGCAGAGGAAGAGGTGCATGCCGGCTGGTTTCCGTGTCCTAGAGATAAAAAGTAGGCTCCGAATGCACGGAAGTGTGAGTTGATGGATGGAACTACTATAGTAGAAAACACATGGAGCCACCAGCGATCTGCTCACAGTGCGGCACACGTAAGGGGCGTCTTGCCTTGCCAACTCCGCACTCCAGCGTTCCGTTTGCATAGCAACAAGAACAAGGCTTTTGAGTAGCTACGATAGCGCCTAGTCCTAGAGCGCTTGACCAAAAATACAGACGTAAGCTAATAATGTCAGAGTATTAATGGCAGAATGTGGAGTTTAATGCACGGGATGATACTCTTTGGGGTCAGCCACGGCATTTCAACGAGCATTTGCCTTGATGACAACCAAATTCTGTTGAATAGCCGTGTATCGCCCATGCAAAAAACAAGTAGTACTATTAGTTGCATAATTCTTATATAAAAGTATTTTTTAGTACATCCAACGAGTAGTACTGCTTGTATATTACGCAATGAGACCAGTAAAGTTGAATCTCAAAATAAAATCTCCCTTAAGCGCAGTTACCATAAAAGGTCTGGGTTCAAGTCGCAGCTTTTTCAGATGTGTGGCTGGTTATATGGGCCTGACAACGGCTACCAAGCCAGAAATAACAATCCAGGTCTCCTTGCCTTTGCCGGCAATCCTCCGTCTGCATATACTATGGTCGTTAAGCGGCTGTCGGTGAGAGCTCTAGAGTGAGCAACAAGACGGGACGTGTTCTGTAATGTGATCGGCCGAAGACCCTCCAGGAAATATCATTGAAATTTCGCGGCTGACCCTAGTAAAACATGTCCAGACGTTTGACTCTAATCATATCATTAATTCCCGAAATTGTTAACTTTATGCATGATTTTTATTTAGAAAGAGACGAGATCCTTTGGGAAAATAGAAATTGTAATGCGTATGTAAACTAGTTAAGTGGATTTAACAAAAGATTCTACATGTGGATGGCGTCCGCGACAATAGGCGTTAAATGTGTTTCGTCACCCTTTCGTGATTGGCTGAGGCGCGTTTGAATTTGGCCGAGAGGATTTGTATGCGGCATCCAAACTGTCATGCCCACTGACGAATGCCTCATCTGATTGCACTACTTCCAGACACTCACAGCCTTATCTGATTGGGCAGGTACCAACAACCCGAGTGTTCTCCATCGCAGGTTTATGTCCGGTTTCCAGTGTGTGCATAACCACCTGGGAACTCCATTGAAGATTCAAAAGAGTTTCTAGACAAATAAACGGATTCACAGTTACTCCTGACGAAATAATGGATTCATTCGAGGTGGTCTCGCTCTTCACCTCGATTCCCCTGGATTTAGCGAGACACTGCACCGAAGAACTATTTCAGGCCTACATCACTGATGTGCCTGCCGACGCTTTACTCCGAATACTAGATCTTTGTCTAGAAACCAACTTTTCCTTTCCCGGTGAGCGTTATCAACGACATAATAGGGCTCCTATGGGTTCGCCCATATCTGACTTTCTGACCGAGGCCGTAATGCATAAGTTAGAATCGATGGCTCTTCCTATCATTAAACAAAAACTGTTTCTGCGATACGTAGATGATATATTTATCATCATCAAGAAAGAACTATTAGACCTGCTCCACAAAAATCTAAACTCTGAATTTCCAGGAAGTGAATTCACGGTTGAAACGGAAGATGATTGACAACTCCCATTTCTGGATGCCCTTGCACGTCGGAAAACTGATGGATCACTCCATACACCAGTTCATCGCAATGAAACATATTCTTAAGTTATTCTACACGTTGACAGTAACCACCCCGTCTCTCACAAAAGGATTTCTGTCTACAGTCTCCGAAATCGAGCCAAAACACGCTGCTCTGATGAAGAGGGTTTTCAGGCGGAACTGAAATATCTCTTTAAATTATTCTCCTAAAATGGACACTCGCGTGACATCGTGTGTCAGTGCTTGAAGCGGCAAGAATTCAAACAGAAGGGTATTCCGAACGACGCGGCCACCCAGGCACCAACAAAAATGGCCTGGAGAACTCTCCCATGCGTACAAAATGTATCTGAGATTGTCGACAGACAGTTTAACACCGTAAGGACAAGGTTGGCTAGGTTGATAGAAAAGGTGTTGTATAGAAAATCCCATACGCCAGTCGTAATACCTTTTAGTGTGGCTAAACTGGAAAATCGGCCTCAACCCGCCTACACGAACATCAGTTAGCGACCAGGAGATGAGACTGTCTGTCCCAGTTGGCCGAGAAACCGGGCATAAATCTGCGTTTGAGAACACTCGGATTTTTGCCCAATCAAAGAAGGCAGTGCATGCCTGGAAGCTATGCAATCAAATGAGGCATCTATCAGTGGGCATATCTGTTTGGATGCCACACACAAAATCCTCAAGGATAAAATTCAAACGCGCCCAGCCAACCACGAAGTGATTTAGAAACGCCGTTAAGGCCTATTGGCACAGACGTCGTCCAACTACCGAATCCCTTGTTAGACACAGTTAACTAGTTACGTGATTGTGTATACAGCTCCTAGTCTGACGATGAGCTGGGGGACCAATCTGGAAAACTTATGCATTAAACTTTCTATTTTATCAAAGAATGTAGGCTCTCCCTATTTAAATATACTTTTATGTCAGGCGTGTGTTGACAGATCGGTTTAGAGGGGCTTGCTCGGTTCGTTTTGCCTAAGGCCTAAATGTGCAGCCCTTGCAAGCAGTCGCATAGCCACCAGAAACATATGCTGAAGGGATCTTCAACAAGTGCAAACGAGGAATGTGCCTGAATTTAAAAACATTTAGAAGCCAGAAGAACGCGGTTTCTAATGTGAAGTGCCCCCAAACGCAGAGTTAGTCAAGGCGGACTGACGAGGGCTAATAAGCCCCAAATGGCCATCCCAGTCTCCCTTCAACATGGATACATGCTGAATTTTATTATTCGTCCCCTCCGAAGCCGAGGAAAAGTGGGACATTCAAAAACACTGCTGATGACTGAAGCGAACCACTGAATCACTATCGAGCCGGGGCTAGTAGTATCCACAAGCTTTTCCCTCTAACCATGACTTTAGTGAATTCCTGCTACATGATAAGTCCTCAAACTGTGACCCCAGAAGAGAAGTTGGTTGAACAAAGACAATTTAAAAAAGTAAAATCTAAAAAAAACAACGATAGCGGTGGAGAGGCTGTTGACACAGCCCAGGTTCGTAGCGGGTAAAAATCAGTCCCCTTCGCTACACCACCAATGAAACGCTTATTTTAAGTTTAGCTCACTTAACTAGTAAGACGCATCTACTCAAGCACATACTTAAAGCATCGAGGAGCTAGCTCAACTTAAAGTGACAGCCTGAGTCAGCATGGCTCAGGGTCAACTAATAGATCGACCATAATCGCTACGATTGTGACCCACCACACCAGATTCCCGTACGAAATGATCACATCTCATAGGAAGGAGCCAAACAGGTTCGCAGCAAAAATATCAACTCTTTTATTAATATCGCCTGGGAGAACGCCAATTTGGTGGCCAATTCGATGCCCAAAATGCGGAAAAAACTCATGTCAAAAGCGTTTCACTGAAACACTCACAAGGGAAAAGATAGAACAGGCATTTAAATATAAACCTTCGCATTGTCAGCAAGGCGGTCAATGCGGGGCAAGTTAGCTTCCCTATCGGGAGGACACTGGGGTTACTGATGTGCGCACTCTTCCAGGCTGTCTGACGGGCAGCTAACCGGACCGGAAATACTTATCCAAGGGGCCCCCATGAACACACTTGCTGGTTCCACTGGCTGAAGGTCGTTTCTGCCCCGTCTCAGAGGTCCACGGGGATGGCGAGGCCTGCAAGGTGGACGTCGAGGATTTGAGGGATTCACGCACAACCTCCAGAACAGTGTCTCGGCTGAGACAACTGTCTAGGTGCGTATTCATCTGCAAGTTAAGGCAAAAACAAACAACTTCACTTCAGGTTTGCAAACATCAGAGTTCAGGGGTGAGACAGTCTGACACAGTGAAGTTGTTCATAGGAACAGATTTTTACTGCCGCTGATGTTTCGAAGAGCTTGTCCGGCTCTTCATTTTCAAAGCGTTTCAGGCAGAAAAAAATCAACGAGAAACGTTCACTGACTAACCGAACCAGTTGGCCTTGAACTGATCAAGATTTTTATTAATTAACTGCCTCAGTTTTTGTCGCAGATGGGTATGTGGTTTGACGGCCGCTCGTGTTGGGTTTCCTCATCTCGATGGAAGTCGTCGAGGTCGTCGAGGGGCCGTGTCTGCTCAGATTTCTTGAGTTCGGTGTGATAATCGCGTCCGCGCCTTTAGGTAGGTAATAAAGTAGAACTTTTGAGCTGCAAAAGGGTCTAGATGCCTGTCGACAGAGTTGGCATCTGGATACCATGCGTCCAGTGTGTTGTTCTGTTCTTGAGGTGCCTCGGCCATTCTTTGAAGGTTAAAAGTGGAGCTATTTTATTCCTCATGAGCTTTAAGCTGCAGCATGGGTCTAGCCTGTGGGTTGCCAATTTTTTGCATATTTAGGCAGATCTGCAGAGTTCGTTCAGTTTCACCAACGTAGTTACAGGCTATATCGTTGCATCATATTTGGTACACGACTGCCGAAGTTTCGAAAAATGGTAATCTTTGGGCTTTTGCTCTGTTTGCCATCATTTACTTAATTGGCACTGGGGTTGCTTGATAAAATATTTAGGGTATCCATTAGCCCGGAAGAGGTCAAGCAGTTATTGTCGATCAACATCGTCTATTGAGGTGATGACGCGTAACACAGGTGGCCTTCGAACCACACAAGCGTCTAGCAGAAGACTGAGGTGGCGAAAGAAGAAAAGATCAATCGGATCAAGGCCGATTGGTCCAGATAGTCATTTAAAACTTCTGGGCGATTGTTTGACATTATAAGTTTGATAATGAAGAGCCGACCAAGTTCTTCCAAACGTCAGCAAGAGGACGAATCGGTTACCATTATTTAAAAAACATGCAGGAAAATATCCTTTCTTGAACTCATTTGGTAGCAAATTCGATCTTGAAATTGTTAACAGGAAGAAAGGGTATTTTTCGGTGGCTGAATTTTTCAATTCTCGGATAACTTTGAACGCGGTCTGTTATTACGTCTCTATTCAAGGTTTCCAATTTAAAAACTCTACTTTTCAGTCTAAAGAAAATACTAGTGTCCTATACATAATCAAGAAGGCGTAATAAACAGTGTATTAAATTTGGCAAAGTATGTTGGCAATTTTTTATATTTTAGCAGCAGCATTAATATACGAACAGATAGGGTGCTTCATGAATGGACATTTCACGGTCTTAAAATGTTAATTAGACACTTTAAGAACATAAAAAATCCTTTCTTCAAGTGAAAACTTTAAAAGAGGCATTTTCCTACAAAATTAGTACAAGAAGGAATACGTTTATGTATGTTTTCTCTAAAATATGTTTGCATTTAAAAGAGTATAAAACCAACGGGAAATATGCATGCTACTTAAGTAGTAACTTTTTACACAACAGCTTTCCCAGGCGGTCGGAATGAAGCTAATTCAAAAGTCCACATCCTGACGAATGAAATATCATGGGAGTATTCAACGCGATTCTTAACATTACAATTATAAGAGGTAACACATTTCAGAATTTCAGTGAAAAATTCACAAGATAGCACAACTACCGTTCTATCGTCAGTCTCGATTTAAAATTATATCCCACGATCAAACGCAATGCAGTTGCGTTTAAGCTAAATTATTCACATCGACAGGGTGGAGGGAACTAGCTTGTTAGGATGCGGAAGTAGAAACCCTCGGGCAATACAGGTAGCTTTGCGGCAAATTCCAAAAATGATTAATAGTCCTGTGACGCGACCCTAAATCTGACTGTAAACCAAACACTACCCATCACCCTAAACTTAAAACTAACATTAACCTTACACCTAACCCTAACCCTAATCGCACTGGAAATTAGCGCAAGAGCTCCGGAATAGACAGAGGAGTTACTATTCCCACCTATTGCTAATGTAAAAATCCAAATAAAAGGGTCGGCATTTGTTTCAGTAACGAACATGTTCTACCCCAACTAGCATTCTAAGGAAGTTGACGGATTCGGTAACCTACCGACAAGTAATATCTCTGCGCAAAATGCACGTTGATAAAAGGTTTTACCAATATACACGGCAAAAACCGTCGGACACGGTCCCAACGAAGACGAATAAAGGAGACACGAGACCAGACAATACTTGGCTCTGGCGCTCTCCAAATTGGCGTCGGGTCAACACCTACTAGCGATCCAAACGCCCTGACCCCTCTCCATTGCTTGGCGGGGAGCTAGCACGCCAAGGTTGTCGAGAGCACCATCGGAAGCCCAGAGCAAGTTTGCGTAAACCCTTACTTAAAAGTACACAAAACGCGCAACGGCAAATATGCATGCTACTTAAGTAGTAACTTTTTACACAATAGCTTTCCCAGGCGGTCGGAATGAAGCTAATTCAAAAGTCCACATCCTGACGAATGAAATATCATGGGAGTATTCAACGCGATACTTAACATTACAATTATAAGACGTAACATATTTCAGAATTTCATTGAAAAATTCACGAGATAGCACAACTACCGTTCTATCGTCAGTCCCGATTTAAAATTATATCCCACGATCAAACGCAATGCAGTTGCGTTTAAGTTAACTTATTCACATCGACAGGGTGGAGGGAACTAGCTTGTTAGGGTGCGGGCAGGTCGCCCGCGAGAAGTGCGACCAGTCATCACCCATTTTCTAATCCACCCCCTTCCCCCTTTGTGTCAAGGTGGTTTTAAGCAACTTTTTCACAGGATCATCAATATTCAGTCTCGGCGGCGTCAAGACAAAATCGACAACAACGTTGTCCAATCCCAGCACTCGGTAGAGCAAGTCAACACACCATCCACTATGCTACAGCTTAACGTCAAGGGAGGGCTTGACAGGACTCATGGTTAACGTGAGCTGGAGCGCCAACAGACGACCTTTTCGCACTAACTTCTTCGTCAGGCCTGTGCAGACGATCACAATGACAGTGGCGGATGGAAAATCACCGATAAGTTAGGGGAGTCACAAGTCTCCTTCTACCAGCTAGTAGTGTTATTAGGCAGAACATTACCCAAAAAGACAAGAACACTGAACTTACCATTTCTGGCCCAGTAGCCGTCATCAGCCAGTCATACTCAGCCCCAGGTTTTGCATCAACCGAGGTTAGTCCAAGGCACTAACGACTCAGTCACGAGCTCGGTGTCTTGCCGATTTTTGATTGGAAATATTAATAGTGATCATGACGGTCCCGACTGAAACCACCAAGACAACGAGGCCCGTGGCGCAATGGTTAGAGCATTGGACTTCTGCTCAACGGGTCGCGGGTTCGATCCTCGGGTGGTGCACCACCTGGGGTTGGTTATGACTGGCTGACGATGGCTAATAACGCAGAAGCGGTCATTCTAGTCTTCCTTGTCTTTGCTGGCAATGTTCATCTGCCTTTTTTTCGACTAACCGCTTTGCGCCTGCTGGCGGGCCTCGAGGGTGAACCTCAAGGCAGAGCTGAACGAGTGAGTTCCGTTAGCGATAGGTGAGCGTTCATCAAGGAATGCGAAACACACTACGTTAGAATTTCATTGAAGTACCAGTTGGAGAGCAGTCGGTCTCTGATGGTTCATCTTATGTCATATTATGCTAAAGGAAGTGGATGGTGCGACACTTTTAGTTCTATATTTTATGTGTGAGAACGAACGAGGCTTGGTTGTCTTGTGTTTTTTTTATAAAATACTCGGGCAGGAGAGCGGGAGTTAATCCTGCTCATATAAATAATACTGATGTCTATTTTGCACATTGGGCACGCATTTCGACGACGCAAAAAGTGATTTGACTTTGTCCAATTGTTATAAAGGATTTATTTGTTTGGCGTTATCATCAAAAACTAGAAACCGCCATTGACGCATTAGGCTTGGGTGGAGCGGCTCGAATTTGTGGAGGCAAATAATGGATAAAAACCGCAAGAAGCATCAGCATCGAATGCATTTCAATATTCCCGATCTAAAGACAAGGAGCCCGTGGCTAAATTGTAAGAGCATTGGACTTCTCATCAACGGGTCGCGGGTTCGATCCTTGGGTGGTGCACCCCTGGGATTGGTTATGACTGGCTGAACACGGCTAAGAAGCCAGACATGGCCATTCGAGTCTCCCTTGTATTTGCCGGCAATATGCATTTGCCTCTGCTACTACTCGCCGCCGTGCGGCTGCTGGCTGGGCTCGGGATTGCGCTTCAAGGTAAAGCGGGACGAGTGAGTTCCGTTAGCGATCGGTGAGCGTTCAGCAATGAATGCAAGTAAATATTCCCGATATAAACCGGCAAGACAACGAGCCCGTGGCTCAATGGTTAGAACGTTTAACTTCTGATCAACGGGTCTAATGGGAGGCAGCCCTTGTGCCAGGTGGTTCGATGGGCACTGAATAAAGACAACTCGCGTGGAATTCTAGTGTGCTCATCAGCAACTCTTGGTGGGCAGATTACTATTGGAAGCTTGGTAGCACGAAAACCCCATGGGACATTTAACGTGACGAAGAGTTCTGTTTTAGTGGCTGAATTCTGCATGTTAATCAGCGGAATTAGTCCATAGCACTGCGGCCAGTTCCTCCATGACTATTTTCAGATAAAAATATTTAATTTTATGAGTAACCACTCCGAATCCATCTAATTAAATCCTGTGTGATGTTGGGCCTGGTCAAATCGAGGACCGAGAAAGATGAATTATCGCAAAATGTAATGCACTAAGGCTGATTATTTTTCAGCTGCATCTTGCATTTCTAGCCCGACAAACCTGCGATCATCCTAAAGCAGAAAAGCATCCCGAATGGAAAATGGGAGCAGTGAAGATCACTCGACAGCGGCAGTCAGTCGAGAATATTTTGACGCGGCCGAGAGTCTGGCCACGCGACTGCCCATGAAACACCGCATAACCTCAGAGTAATTGGACTTCCCAAATGACCTCAAAATTTCCTTCCGCGCAAACATTGCGGATAGTCGAATACGCGCGCAGTACAAACCAAACAGCAAAAAAAAACAGTGTGAGACATCTGCTGCCTTATCGTGCAATATCCTTTTCAGGATTTACGCTAAATTTGGAACAAATTCTTTGCACTTGGTGCAGGTTTTCAGAAATGAAATGGTAGTGAGGAAAGGCCGTCGTAAAGTGACCCTCAAAACGACAGTGCAGGTTTTAAACGCGTAGGTGCGTAATTGAGCCCGAACATATGGCCTTTTTCAATGCACATATTTTAAATGTCACCTTATCAATTTCATTTACACTGTGAGACTACCCCTGAGGATCTTCATTTCCAAATTTAGGCAATTGGATGGACGTAATGTTTGCATGTTTAGGAGGCAAAACGCTTTTCTCAGATTTTTCACTAAGTGTCACCTGCTTATCATATATCCCCGTAAAATGGAGAAAACAGTATGCTCCTCCATTATTAGTTATCTGAGCAGAGAAAACCCCTTGACAGCTGCAGAAAACCCTACGAAGGCGATTGACCGCAGTCATTCGACGATGTTTTCACGCAGTCAGAACCCTGGTCACGTGATCAGCCCCCCAAATGGCCTTCAGAACTCCCACGACCTCGACAATTTACTTGTGCGTAAACATTGCGAAGCGCCGAATACGCCAGAGATAGCAGTTAAAGCCAAAAAAACAATACGGCTAGTCCCCGATTTTGACACGCGACGTCCTGATTTGATGGTACTTCACTGGGATTGCGCTAAACTTGGGATAAAACTGCATAGGCGCAGATTTGGTTCTAGAAAAAGGACCCGATTATTGATGTCGACAGGCCCTCTTAAATTGGCTATCAGTACGACAGTCCAGGATTGACACTCACCTCTGCGGACGGAACTAGAACACGAAGTACGTTCTCGAGCAACAGGCTGTAATGCACAGTTTTACACCTTTCCAGGAAACTACACAGAAAACTTAAGTCAAGCCCTCAGAATCCACCTTCAGCAAGAAAAATCGTCGGGCGGAAGAAAATCCCTTCTCTACCTTAGCCGACGATGAGGCAACACGCAGCGTGGCTCAGCGAACGCCATCTGCCCCGTTGTCACGCAGAGTCAACAAGTACCGCTGTCTATAAGGCAGCGCAAACAATTCGCGCCTCCACAGAAACAGAGGGGTTTGGAAAGACTCACCATCAAAGTCATCTAACATTCCTTACCGTTAGAATCTTTTTCACATCGTATGATGCTGCCATTTGCACTTAGCAAGAGAAGTGATAATGCAAGCGAACGCGAAGGCAGTCATTGGGATATATAAAGTGAGTGAGCCCAAGGGAAAAACGGGACGAGTGAGTCATGAAATCGATCGGCAAGTGCCCAACTACCATTGTTAATACTTCCGATCGAAACCGGCAAGACAATGAGCTCGTGGCGCGGGGGGTAGAACGTTGGAATTCTGCCCATCAGGTCGCGAGTTCGAGCCTCGGGCGCCGAAGCGCCTGGGGTTGGGTATGGCTGGCTGATTACGGCTAATAAGCCAGAAAGGGTCATTTCAATCTCCCTTGTCTTAGTCGATAATATCCTTCTGTATATATATATATGTATATTGTATATATATATATATATATATATATATATATATATATATATATATATTCCGATGGAACCGACCAAGGCAAGGGAGGCCGGAATGGCTAGTTCTGGCTTAAGAGCCGTCATCAGCCAGTCATACCCAATCCCAGGTGTGGAGCACCCGGGATTCGAACCCACTACCTTTGATCATTGAGTGTAACACTCTACCATTGAGCCACGGGCCCGTTGTTTTGTCGGTTGCAATCGGGAATATGGACTATGAAAGTGTGGTGTTCACCGATCTGTTTAAGGAACACTGATGTTCCACTGTGCCTTGGAGTTCACTTTAGAGCTCTCGCGGGCAGTCGCATAGCGACTTGAGATATATGTTGATAAGATGGAACCAGTGTCCATAGGTCGCAGGTTCAAATCCCGGGTGATCCACACGTGGGATTGGGTATGACCGGCTGATAACGGCTAATAAGCCAGAAATGACCATTCCGGACTCCATTGCCTTTGTCGGTTCCGTCTTATCAACATTTATCTCAAGTCGCTATGCGACTGCCCGCGAGAGCTCTAAAGTGATCTCTAAGGCACAGCGGAACATCAGTGTTCCTTTACCAGATCGGTGAACACCACACTTTCATAGTCCATATTCCCGATCGCAACAGACAAAACAACGGGCCCTTGGATCAATGGTAGATTGATACACTTAATGACTCAAAGGTCGCGGGGTCGAATCCCGGGTGATCCACCTGGGATTGAGTATGACTGACTGATGACGGCTATAAGCCAGAAATGGCCATTCCGGGTCTCCTTGCCTTTGTCGATTCCATCTTATCAACATATATGACAAGTCGCTATGCGACTGCCTGCGAGAGCACTAAAGTGAGCTCCAAGGCACAGCGGAACATCAGTGTTCCTTAACCAGATCGGTGAACACCACACTTTCGTAATATATATATATATATATATATATATATATATATGCAGAAGAAGAAAGAAGAAGAGGAGGAGAAGGAGGAAGAAGTACAAGAAGAAGAAGAGGAAGAAGAAGAAGAAGAAGAAGAAGAAGAAGAAAAAGAAAAAGAAGAAGGTTTTTCGCTTGTCAAACCCATGACTTTAGTTGTCTGAGCTCTCAAACTCTAACTGGAGTCCATAGTCAGAGATACAAGTGGCAAGAAGAACATTGTTTGCTTTGTTCATTCAAATTGAAACTTTCACTTTGACATTTACAACCCCGTGTTTTAATTGGCTGATAAGTCCACTGATTTTAATCCCATGCAGAGATGAACATTGCGGCTTTATCTCTTCATTACAACTCTAAACATCTTTTGACGATCATGGCGGCGGGTTCCTTCGTTTCCGACACCTGCTAGTGGATTGTTTGGTCAGCAGAGAAGAGTCATGATCCCGTCTCCATGGGCTTTGATGACGCTCGTCGCCTTTAATTACCCTTTCTCGCTTCGACTCTAAGCGGACTGGGAACGATCGCGGTTGTTTGCTCCTGGCTCGCTAACTTGACGGTAGATTCTGTTGTTTTCCCGAACATTTTACAATTGCATCTGCGGCGAACAGCCTCCCCCAGTTTAGCAATGCTCCCTTGAACGGGAGCGTTTCAAACCCCTCTATACTCTCACATACAGGACAGTCCAGTCCTACACGCATATTTCCCTTCTCATGAGCAACCGTTTTTTCTTTCTTCTTCTTCTTCTTCTTCTTCTTCTTCTTCTTCTTCTTCTTCTTCTTTCCTTCTTCTTCTTCTTCTTTTCTTCTTCTTCTTCTTCTTCTACTTTTCTTCTTCTTCTTATCTTCTTCCTTTCTTCTTTTTCTTCTTTCCTTCTTCTTCTTCTTTCCTTCTTCTTCTGCTTCTTCTTCTTCTTCTTCTTCTTCTTCTTCTTCTTCTTCTTCTTCTTCTTCTTCTTCTTCTTCTTCTTCTTCTTCTTCTTCTTCTTCTTCTCCTCCTCCCTTCTTCTTCTTCTTCTTCCTATTCTTCTTCTTCTCCTTCTTCTTCTTTCTTCTTCTTCTTCTTCTTCTTCTTCTTCTTCTTCTTCTTCTTCTTCTTCTTCTTCTTCTTCTTCTTCTTCTCCTCCTCCTCCTTCTTCTTCTTCTTCTTATTCTTATTCGTATTCTTATTCTTATTCTTATTCTTATTCTTATTCTTTTTCCTTTATTCTTCTTCTCATTCTTCTTTTCTTCTTCTTCTTATTCTTCTTCTTTTCTTCTTCTATCTTCTAAAAAACTAATCGAATCGCGTTCATTTTCTGTCTTTTTCAACACTTATGGGTGCTAAATAAAAGTATGTTATTTTTATACTTGTATGCATCATCACAGATTGGTAAGGTAGCGTCCGTGAAATACTGTAAAGTTGTCGACTGCCATCATTGAATCAGTGACCGTAGTTGCTTCCGGATTCAAAGAAATCAAGATCATGCAGTTTCAACACAGCAGCTCCTGCTGCAGAACTTCACCCGTTCCAGAATGTGTTTACCTGGAGCTAATCAAAGGACTTCACTTCGGACACAAGTACCTCCAGACACTCGTAACTTAGACAAAGCACTCCTCAGTTAATGCCACACAGACCACTTCACCACTTCACATCAAATGGACTCCCTACACAAAAGCAAAAGGGCAGCTCATTTAAAAATTTCACAAATAGTCTCTCCGGCCCGACTTGGCAGTTCGACCGGCAACGAATGACGATGTCAACTGGCGGCCTGGAGCTCATCTGAGTGAGAGTACAATAGAGACTAAACTAAGAAACAGCCCCACATAAACAGAACTGACGCGTTTTTATTTCCTCATGGATAAGTTGATAACTTGGAGTAAAGCAGTCTGAGCAGGAGTATCTACCAAAAAGCGTACGGGGGAATGTTGGGGAACCCACTGATGAGCCGAAACCCCTCAGCTGTGTTATGCAGGGGCAGAATATCAACAAAAACACCTGTCTGGGCTTTTAACTTGTAACTGTCACTGTCCGTATGGCGTACCTCTTACCCGAATGCACACACAGCGAACTGAAAATGCGGGCAGAGGTACCCCTTCGGTGGGCAGGTATCACAGTTACAACTAATATGGCATCGTGGTGGCTTAAAAATGCGAATTAACCCCGTCAGCACACGACCTGGCCTCCGCCAATGGTAACTGGGGCCGGACAAAACAACTAGGGGGTTGAGACGCCCTGTCTTACTCACGCCAGCAGGCCGAATACCATCGGAGCGGCCAGAAGGCCGCTAAGCTTAGAGTGACCTTCAGCCCACCTGGGCGAAGCAACGAGGAGACAAACGTGGGAGAAGGCAGTGCGTTGGCCGAACAGAGCTTAAAGTACACACGCAATTTCAGGCTCAATGGCTGAGAAAATCAGGTTGGTATGTCCGACTGCGGAGACAGTGAAGGCGCCCACATTCTCACTGCGTCCCTGGGCGGGTCCTCGGGGGCGGCGAAATACACGCGGTGCTGAAAGTGCACGTAGATCAAACGCAGAAGGTCGAAAGTGCCCTAAAAAGGACACTTTCTGGCCTCTTATGCTCAGGGGTAGTACTTGCGAAAACCTATGTGCCGGGGAGGACTGAGATTTTGATGAAAGCGTGGGTTGAAACCGCATTTCTGACCTATCTCGGAGCAAACGACAGAAAATAAGGACTCGAACAGCGTTCGGAAATCTGCCAGTCAGGCGCTTTTGTGGAAAAGTGCACTGTTAACAAAGCCACTGAGCCGAATAGGCAACTGCAGACGATAGGCCAATCGTGTAAGCCTGACGTGACTCATCAGGTAGATCCGTGGGATGCGCCCTTGTGGGCGATGTGTGGGCGAAGGCGTGATGGCGAGAATTCTTCCTTCAGCGCGTGGGCAGGTTTCGATTCACTCAACTGAAATGTTGTCGACGTTCACGTGTGCATTTAGGCCTGCAATCCATCGAACCCCCCTAATCCGCAGCCTTTCTGACGTGTTAGCTTTTAGCAGGCTGGAAGACGAAGAAACTGGAGTAGAAAAGTAGTCTCAGTAGACAGAAAAACGGTTCAGCTGCGAATAAGCCGGCATGAGGCAACTGTGGGTTACCTGAAGAACGTGGAACCGCCTGTAGATAATATGCTTTAAGCATTGGGACAATGAGGGCACATTAGTTTGCCTCCAGCCCCACACTAGACGGGCATTTTCGGTTTTCAACGGCGTATGGAAAGCTGCAGATAGGTTGAAAGAAAAAGGCACAAGATTAAGTCCTCCTATTTGAGTTGCACTTCTGAACAAATTCCATAGCAAGGCGAGGGTGCAGTACACTGCACGACGATGAACGCGACGTAGTGCGCACACGGATCGAAGTATTTGGACTGGCGAGTTTAGAGGTAACGCCTCGTTACCGCAAACAAAACTCCCGAGTCTGGGTCGAGTGACAATAGGTTATCCGGGATTTAGTCCGCACGCCTCATTATGCAAGGTGATGTAGAGAGAGCGCAATCTGGATGCATGGAAAGACCGACAAAAGCCATCTTAGCGCTAAGAGCGCGCACGACGAAGACGGCAAAAACATTCCCGTTGTTGGCTCGGACGGCCAGCATGAGCCTGTGGACATGGCGAGGAAAATAACGCCGCACCGCATCATTCCAGATGCATCGTCGTTTAAGGTTATGCGTGAGCGCGCGTGTCCTCCAAGAGGCGGCTTATTAATCAAATTAAACTCGATTAACAATACCGGGGAATGGACTGACTACAAAGAAAGTGGAATGAACTGCATGGCCCTCAAATCCCGGAAAGCGATTGAGGCAAGAGTGTGGAACAAAATTTGTCTTGGCCATATTGAGAGGAGCGCATCTCGACGAAGCTAAAGAAAGTTATAAAAAGGCGAGAGGTAGCGAGAACACGGGAAGTGTCAAACGGCCTCCCGCAGCGTGCAGGCGGATTAGGGTTAAGCTGAAGCTAAATTTAGATTTGATGATATGAATTCGCGTGCATCCGTAGTACGGGACAGGGAAGAGGTTCCTGTAAACTGTCTTTACCTATATTGTTAGTCTTTTGGCACACGACAGTTCGACCGTCGTACCATTCCGGCGATGATCCACTGGCCAATATGCTACATGAAGAGTGGAGCAGGGACGATGACTTGCGCGTGATTTAGTTTAAAGTGATAGTAGACTTGCGCTGCATCTACCGCACTCTCTCCCTCCTCCCCACCTGAGCCCGGTGTCAAGACAGAGTCAAGAAGACCGGAGGTGGGAGAGGACGCAGGTGGCTGGCACGGCTGGGTCCCCAAATCCTAGCCGCCCCTAGGCGTGCCACCACACTCCATGTTCGGCATTTGTTATGGGAACGCAACCCGAATAACGCCTGCCGTGCTATAATGTGGCCCCCGTGTTGGTCCAACGCATCTACCACGTGGCCCGTTTAGGGGGGCACACAGGGGATATTGGATTAACCTATGCAAATATCTGGGGATATTGGATATCTGGGGATATTGGATATCTTGGGATATTGGATTAACCTATGCAAATATCTGGGAATATTGGATTAACCTATGCAAATATCTGGGGATATTGGATATCTGGGGATATTGGATTAACCTATGCAAATATCTGGGGATATTGGATATCTGGGGATATTGGATTAACCTATGCAAATATCTGGGGATATTGGATATCTGGGGATATTGGATTAACCTATGCAAATATCTGGGAGCATTGACTGCTGGTGCCTGTGTGGCCGACTACAAGATCATTAGGTCGGAGCTGTCAACGAAAATGCTAACCTAAATCCTAAAGGGTGTTAACAATTGGAGAAGTTTGTTTAGATAGAGTTTTAAAAATAATTATTATTCACTACAATCCCAAGAGCGTTCGGTTATATCAGGATATCGACTTTTCAACGTGCTTCTTTCGAACACTAAACTCGGCAAAAAGAGGATGATTAAGAAGCATGAATTTTTTCTATTGATGTCCGATGCCCTTTATAAATTCAAACATTTTTATGGAAAAATGCATAAAAATATTCTATAACATAGTCATGTTGCAACAGAACAAGTCTTCTTTAAATGGTATGGCCGACGAAAGGCTTTCGTTTGGTTAAAAAGAAGTTTTTCAATTCTGAATAAGTTGGAACCCGCCCCTTTGTATTCAGGGTTTCTAAAAAGACCTGCCAAATACATTCTATTTAAAGGAAACACACACATTCCCCGATTCTATTAGGAAGACGCGATATAGCGCTCATAGCATTTTGTAATGGATGGGCACCAGTCTGGTTACTTTATAAGCGACATTAATCAATGGAACGAGAGGATGCTTTCTGAGTGAATATTACACAACTCCAACGTCGCGGCTCGATCTCCAGGACGCAGCCACATTCAAGGTTGATGAAGCCGAAAATGCTCGCTAGAGACAAACAACCGCGTGAGCCACGAACTGCTCGAGTCCTGGTTTTTCAGGCCCTCAATCAATCAACAAGCGCAAAGACCTGCCCGCTCCATATTCGGTGGTGAGACTTTGCCTGATCAAAGTAGTTAGCCACGCAGAGGAACGTGCGGATGACCACTGTTTCTGGTGCGAATGTTGGCGAACCAAATTGCCGAAGAGCTCACACGGATGATGAAACCCGGCCAGCAGCAATTTGACTGAGACCAATCAGCGTGCGAGCCGATAATCTTGACAGGTTACACTAGGCACAGCAACGGCATGGCGAGGCTTGGCGGGCTTTTGAAATTGAGCTGCCATCTTTTTCTGCTCTCCATTCACATGTGAATCCTCTTATGTGTGCGTCGATTGGCCTAATCTACCCATTATATACTTGAATTTTAAAACTATTTTGTTTATTCGAAATATAAAAAATGAGTTCATCAGCACACGACGCTGGCACTATTTTGAAGCAGGTCCAAATTGATCAATATTTTTGGGACACATGCAAGGACGATTCTTCCCAGTGAATGGAGGACCTTTTTTGCTGAAATTTTTGGAATTTTACTTTCAAAATAAATATCACACTAGCTCGGGTGTTTTTCCGCATTAGGATGCTCGCAGTTTTGTCGGGATAGAAATGCAAGATGCAGCTTAACAATAAGCAACCTTATATGCACTGAATTGCGAGCAAACTGGCCTTTCTCTTGCCTCGATTGAACCAGGCCCAACGTCACGGGGAGTGAAATCGGATGGATGGGACGCGGTTTCCTCTAAATTGCAATATTCTACATCCGACAACAGTCATGGATGAAATATCTGCAGATCGATGTGCGAAGTAGGCTCAGTAAACAGCAATGGTGAACATTCAGCCAACGAACCAGCGCTCTTCGCCATCTTAACTGCCCTATCGGGGTGTCGTGCTTCCAAACTTCCAATCGTCCTCCACCCAACAACAGATGCTGACGATCACCCTAGAATTCCACACGAGTTGTCTTTATTCAACGCCCAACGAACTACCCGGCACAAGGACTGCCTCTCTCCCTTGAGAAAAATAACAGCAATAGTTTTGCCCCTCCTGCTAAACAGCTGCACGTGTCAGAAGCCAAAATTAACCGAACACCCCAATTCTCTGTCGTAAGGCCGTCATAACACTGGCACAAGCGAGGCAAGCAGCGAAAGCGGTTGGTTGCATGGCTGCATAATTGTGACCTACCGATTTCAAGATCATGGTCCTAAGGAGGCTGGCTGATTGATGGCTTTGGTCTAGATCTATATTGTGATCTATATTGTAATCAGACCACAGATTATCTAGTGTTGCATCCGGCTCAGGAATAAGAGGTAGACAAAGGAATCAGCAAATGAAGCCCAAAGTGGAGAAAACAAAGGCTCAAATATCAGCTGAAACAGAAATTGTTACGAAAGGCCTGGACTCGGTACCGATTTTAGTTTTGGACCTTCGACTGAATATTACCACCTCTAGGTGGATGTGTGAGTAGGGTCTGAACCGCAAGCCGAGCAGTACGTGTTGCATAGTGTTTAAACCTCTTCACTGCTTCCATTCTCACTGGGGGTGAGTAGGGTTCCCGTACCGTTTCAAACCCCTCAATGCTACGGCGGACCCTTTTCGATGTGGCCTATAGGGCACCCCTACTCATTTGGCAACCGAACCGCCCGCTTGACTGTTTAAAGGTGTGATCCATTGTGTGCGGACCAGGCGTGTTTGTGGCACGCGTAGACGGACCGTTTAGCTTTTTCAGCCCCTGCGGTCGATCCCGCATGCTGTTTACTCGCCTCGATCGTGCCACCGGACTCGAGTTGCGAGGGAAGAGAATGAGAGTGCGGTAGATTTTGCGCAAGTCTTCTGTCACGTGAAAAGGTAACCTTTTTGGAATCTAGCTTAAGGCCAGCTGCATTACATGGATTTCGCGTTCTCGAGTCTTAGTCTCGAAATGCAAACCCCTCCATCCCCTCATTGCTACCATGATCAGACTGCTCAGGCATGACGATCAAGGCGGTGCTCGTGTTAAGAGGCGGAAGGTGCATTTATGAGTGCTGCAGCTTGCCTCAACCACGTGTCCTGCCAAGCTGTCCTTTGATGGTAAGTTACGGCCTAATGGATGAAGTGCTGCCTACCTCGCCAGAGTGGCCAAATTAGAGCATTGCGTGGGAAATTTGGGCGAGGTGTGATCCGGTAGCAGACGCCAAAGTATAAAGGTTATAAATGACCTAGGAACGGGAGACGGAGATTGGTTACGGGTCTAAAGGTGACATTGTAATGCCATCCCACCAATTCCCCACCGGGAGTGTGGCCTACAAAAGGACTTGCAATCACAGAAAAAATGATTGATTGTTCCCGAGTCCGTGCTCGTGCTAGTCGAAGACACTCTCGATGGCCTCTCCCCACCTCACCCCACGAAGAACGAAGTCACGACATCTGGCGTCCGCTAATGGGGGTTGGCACGACGCCAGGTCGGAGACTGCCGTAATGCGTGCTATGGCTTGCCGTTTTCGCGTCGCCTAAAAGAGTGCGCCTTACCGACTTTAGCTCGTTTACATCATGACAGATTGACGAATAATGTCTTTACGCCAGATTTATTTTGTACGTGGCAGTCAAAAGAAAAAAACACCAGGTGAAAAAATAACAAATCCTCAAGAAGCATACAAGGCTGGAGATTACGCAGAAGATTACCGATACGCACGAAATGGAGAGGGTGGGAATTGCTTATGTGCCGACCCCTCCACCCTCGCCCCCACAGGACAGGGGAACAAAAAGGACCCTCACCCGCACTCCAGGTGGCCTTGCGATAAATTCCGAGACGGTAACTATTCCCAAGTCCTAACCTCAAACCTCAACACCAGCAACTACGAAGCGCAACCTCAAACCTCAAACCGTAACCCTAATCTTAATCGTACCCTTGAGCTTTAAGCGCGAAACCATCTTTATTATGCGCGGTTCCTGTTCCCATGTCTATGAGGGGGGCATAGAGGCAATCCGTGACGCGAGATCCGGCAATCGGTTGAGGGAAAGTGGAAAACCACCATTTTTACCTTTGTGGCTTTAGGGAAAAGTTGCCGCAATTTTTTGCGAAAACCGAAGCACACGTATTTCGTCCAGTGATCCCAGTAATAAAATGAACGTCTTTTACGTCTGGCTTTTTAATCTACTGGAAGCCCTTTCTACAAAAAGAATCATGGCGCAGTCCATGTCAGTCATTTTTATCGACTGGCCAAAGTGAACATCTTCTGATCTTTGGAAGATCGCCAATTTAAAAAAGGCGACAGAAATTTCTTAAAATAAATCGGCACATTTTGGCCGATTGAGAGGAGAGGAGGATGGGAGGATGGAAAAGACGGTAACGAAGATAGGAGAAGGATAGGGGGAGGCGAAGAAGAAGAAGAAGAAGAAGAAGAAGAAGAAGAAGAAAAATGAGCAGAAGAAGAAGACGAGGAAGATGAAAAAGAATAAGAGGAGGAGGAGGATAAGGAATAGAAGAAGAATAATAAAAGGATAAGAGGAGGAGGAGAAGGAGGAAGAGGAGGAGGAGAAGAAGAAGAAGAAGAAGAGAAAGAAGAAGAAGAAGAAAAGGAAGAGGAAGAAGAAAAAGAATAAGAGGAGGAGGAGAAAGAGGAGGAGGAGAAAGAGGAGGAGGAGAAAAAGGAGTGGGAAGAAGAAGAAGAAGAAGAAGAAGAAGAAGAAGAAGAAGAAGAAGAAGAAGAAGAAGAAGAAGAAGAAGAAGAAGAAGAAGAAGAAGGAGAAGAAAAAGAATAAGAGGAGAAGGAGAAGGATAAGAAAAGAAGAAGAGGCAGAGGCAGAAAAAAAAAGAAAAGGAATAAGAGGAGGAGGAGGAGAAGAAGAGGATGATGAAGAAGAAGAAGAAGAAGAAGAAGAAGAAGAAGAAGAAGAAGTAGGAGAAGAAGAAGAAGAATAAAGAAAAAGAATAAGAGGAGGAGGAGAAGGAAAAGAAGATGAAAAAGAAGAGGCAGAAGAAAAAGAATAAGAGGGGGAGGAGAATAAGAAGAACAGGATGAAGAAGAAGAAGAAGAAGAAGAAGAAGAAGAAGAAGAAGAAGAAAAGAAGTAAGAGAAGAAGAAGAAGAAGAATAGGAAGAAGAAAAAGAATAAGAGGAGGAGGAGAAGAAGGAGGAGGAGGAGAAAAAGAAGAATAAGAAATAGAAGAAGGAGAAGATGATGAAGAATAAAAGGATAAGAGGAGGAGAAGGAGAAGGAGGAGGAGAAGATGAAGAAGAAAAAAGAAGAAGAAGAAGAAGAAGAAGAATAAGAGGAGGAGAAGAAGAAGAAGAAGAAGAATAAGTAGGAGAAGAAGAAGAAGAATAGGAAGAAGAAAAAGAATAAGAGGAGGAGGAGAAGAAGGAGGAGGAGGAGAAAAAGAAGAATAAGAAATAGAAGAAGGAGAAGATGATGATGAAGAATAAAAGGATAAGAGATGGAGGAGAATAAGAAGTAGAAGAAGTCGTAGAAGAAGTCGTAGAAGAAGAAGAAGAAGAAGAAGAAGAAGAAGGAGGAGGAGGAGGAGGAGGAGGAGGAGGAGGAGGAGAAGAGGAAGAAATCCACTACATAGCCACCGGAGGGTATCGAAACCCTTGTGATAGTCACTGATGGTCAGATGACCTAATCAGTTTCGATAGTACTTTGCAGTACCGGCTGAACCCATAAATGAATGCAATACAAAACTCGGTATCGGCTGAAGACCGATCCGGTGCATAAAAGGTCTTGCGAGGCAAGCAGAACAGTTGATTGGCCTCGAAATATGCTCAGTTGGCGAGTTTAAAAAGGGTCAGTTGAGCAATTCACACGTGTCTGGCAGAAATAGCCATGCGAAATCAGGGAAAATGAACCAGCGCAAGCTTCAGGGTCGGAGTGTTCGAGCCGAGCTATCTAAGTGCATTAACGCACAGGTAATTCTGGAATACCCCAGTAACGAATGGACAAAAGTGAATGGTTAAAATTAAGCAATCTCAACCTAGTTTCCTCCAAAAGAGCCTACCTCATCCGAACTCTGCAACCGCAAACACCTCGAACAGACTGGACAAGTGACGACAAAGGCACCACGCGGTTCTGCCTGGTCATTGGCTGGTGTAGATGGACCAGGCACCGGCTCATCAGCCAACTTAGTTGAGGCATCTGCAACACTACCCGGCGTCTAAAATATAGAGAAGGTTGACTGAATAGAAACTAGACTGTTTAGCTCAACGGTGCAGTAGATACAATCCCATTGAAAGAAACAGACTAGAGCATAAAGAGCATTATGAGGATGTTTGCAATATCAGCCGGGTACCAAATACTCCAGTAAACACAGAACGCGCCGCATCAGACAAACGATGGTTTGGATTGGTGTCTGGAAGAGGGAAGAGTGTGAGTTAGGTTAAGGCTTAGGGCGAAGTTTAGGCTTAGGCTTAACGTTAAAGATAAGTTTAGGGTTAAAGTTCGGGTTAGCGTAAGCGTTAATATTAGGGCCACGGTTTAGGCCTATTTCAGGACAGGTATCAGCGTTAGGACACGGAAATATTTACCCTTCCTGAAATTATGAGCTACCTTTATTGATTAGGCGGAACGATCTTATGCCTGCGTTCTGCCTAGGGGCCATAGAAGTAATCGTTAGCCACAAAACAAATGCTTTATACTCGGGGAGGTTTTTACAGATTTGAATAAGTCATTTGGTCCAATTCTGGGATACTCGGTGGCCTTGGCAGGATTCGAACCCACGAAAACAATGGAAAGGTTTTAGTACAGCAATGGCTCTAGCCACTTGACCTACGAGCACCACCGGGAGCCGGGACTTTAATCACAAGTGGGTTAAAGGAATTATTAAAATCTGTAAAAACCCCTTTATTACCTAAATGCGCCTGGCAGTCATCTGGTGGATTCTAGATTTATTGCTTAGAAAATCCTGCTTGGGAAGTCAGCTTACTGTATCAGAATTAGTGGATTCCATACGTTGCAGTAGGCTGGGTGAGTAACTTGACCCAAGTGTGTTTAAATGCACGGCTCCCGTTGGGGGCCTCTTAATTCAGTTGGCTAGAGCGTTGCCTGTAATAAAGTCTTCCCCTTGATAGGGTGGGTTCGAATCCCACCGACGTCACCGAGTTTTTCACAATTGGACCAAATGAAGTATGCTAGTCTCAAAAATGCTTGCTTATTTGAAAAGAAACTCCCGGAGGGAATGCAGTTTTAGAAGACAGCAAGAGGATTACGTTAGGAAAACCAAGATAACAGGCTGAGTGAACTGAAAGGTCGACACTACAACGGTGACATTCACTGCCCACGTGATAGGGCACATAGAAAGGCAGCTGCTGTTTAGCACACGCAGAAAACAGATGGCAGAAGAAAAGCAAGCCGTGATCGTTGCCTCTGGATCACGTTCCCAGGCACGCGGACACGAGCCCTCTCACCCCACCGAACAGGTGTACTGAGCGCGCGCCTGAGCGCGGGAGAACTGAGACAGTCAGACAGTGACCAAGGGAGTACAGTGACCCAGAGGCGCGTTAGCCAAGGCTAAACGTGATTATAATACAAAAACCACACGATGGAAAAAAATATTAGGCGGAGGACTGGCGGCAGGGCGCATGACTATACGTGCGATCTCCTACTTGAGCACAGACAAGGTTCAGATATATATATATATATATATATATATATATATATATATATATATATATATATATATATATATATATATATATATATATGACTATTTTAGGGTCAGACCCGAAATTTCAATGAACATTTGGGTCGAAGACAATCAACCACTGTGGAATAACCACATAATGCCCATTCTACAAACAAGTAGTACTACAAGTAGTATGAATCTTATATGGCACTCAGGAGCTTACCATTGCGATCTGAGCACTAATTGGCCTTTCATGAGAGGGGAGAGGGTTCGTAGCTGTTTCATCAGGCCTGTCGGCCTCCTGACCCTTAAAACCTTGTTTGAAAGCCGATTGAAGTGTTGCCTGGCGATAGGTCTGGCACATCTCGGAGGGCATTAGATTGGACATTCTCACGCCTGCAATAGAAGAATAGATGATCCATAACTTTAAAGGTCACTTTTTGATACCTCAAGTTTTGATAATGCAGGGCGGGTTTCATTTACTCCTGTCAAGGGTCCGAATAGAAGTTGGTTAGATCGGCTAGGAATGATAACGCGTATATTGGCCGGCGTGAGGTAAAGCCACCGGATTTCGCAATCCGCACCTTTGTCGCGGCAATAAACGGCTTCACGACCCTACTAACCCGGCAACGAAAGCTAATCCTAACGAAAGCAATGGTTAGGGTTAGGTTGGCGCTCACCTTTTCTTCATTTAACTTCATGCATAAAAAAACATATGAGCGCTGGCCCCATACTAATCGCTGACCTATCCTTTGTAACCTGAGTTGGGTCACATATTACGTTCTTCCATAAAAAATTCCTAAAATAACTCAGATTTATTTTTTGATCCGTCGGCAGACAGGCAAAACATAGAATGGTCAGCTTATAGATGGAGTTTGATCGAACATTATGCTCTGCGCTTCGGGCCTAACCAAGCTGGAAATGCGCTGGACTAACACGGAAGCTAGATCAGGGCACGGCACACGTTAATCGGGCTCCTAGTCGCAGACTCATGCTGCATCATTCCCTTGGCCCAATCTACGTAGCAGATGACCGATGTGTTCGAACAGTATACGGGCGCCTGGCAGATGGAAAAGAGAAAGCGTAACACTGACTCCGGAAAGAGCGTCTTCACGGCAATCAGAATATATCCCTCAATATAAACCATCTCACGCGCTTTTAAACTATCACGATGTGCTAAAAACCGTCGATTGGAAGGATACATCTTTCCTATAAGGACGGAGCCGGGCAGCAATGCCCTTAAAAGGGCCTCTATAGCAGTCAGACCTCGCAGTTAGTCCAATGTGTGTTGTGTGGAGTGGCTGACTGGTGGTCTGAGAGTCAGGCTGCGATGGCTCCTTCTTAACGTGACCTCTGGCTATCTCACACATGTGAGATGTAAGCCGTTCAACCCCCTGTTGTGTGAAATCCTGGTGCTTGTGTTTGGGGGGCCAGGTCGTGTACGTAGTACACGTAGACGAGGTCACCAGCAGCTGCGCCCGCTTCCGCATCAGACAACTGACCGGCTCGGACAATGGTCTGATTGTGGGGGTGGGGGAGAGAGTGAGGTCGACAGCTCAGCGTATTTTCCTCACAATAAACAATCTGACGCGCTTGAAACTATCACGGTGCGCTAAAAGCCGTGGCTTGGAAGGTTGCCACGGCTCCGGCCGCGCCAGCCACCTGCGCCCGTCTTCCATCTCCGGTCTTCTTGACTCTGTCTTGACACCGGGCTCAGGTGGGGGAGGAGGAGAGAGTGCGGTAGATGCAGCGCAAGGCTACTATCACTTAAAACTAATTCACGCGCAAGTCACCGTCCCTGCACCACCTGATGTGGAGCATACGGTGGACCTCGTCGAAATCGACGGTCGAACTGCCATGGCAGTCCCACACATTTGGGCTCCCTGTCGCCCTTCACTACTGTTTCGGTTGAGGCCTGGTATGTCATGCGCAGTCCGGGAGTTTGTAGCACGCGTAGATGACGGATGAGCCTTGTCATTCACTGGGCTTGATCCCGCTACAGGTATTTTTGATTCATTGTTGACACGTGGCTCAGGGGGGTATGGGAAGAGATAGAGAGAGAGAGAGATGCAACGTAAGGCTACTATTACAATAAACTAATTATCGCGCAAGTCACCGTCGCTGTGCCCATAATCACGTGGAGCACATGATGGATATCACCGTTCGCGATGGCCTAGATGTCGGATGCCACATGCTTAACTAGGCATCAACTACTATCAACTACTAGATATTGCGGGAGAAAATAAAATAGACCACATCTGTTTTTTTTGACTCAGTAGCCACATCATCACCACAGCATCAGACTACAGTAGATTAAAGAGTTTGAGCGGGTCAGTTGGCAAAGAAACTACCCACGGCAGCCATGGCCGCGAGCCTTATCGGCTGCGATCCGAAATATCCCTAAATAAAAAGGGAGTGGCTCCGCTCGTCCCTTCCCACAATCGCACCGGTCAACCAAATTGGACTGCATCCTCAAGCCGCCAGTGTGATCTAGGGCAATGTGGACTTAAAGTCCCGGATAGTGGACATCTAAAATGGCACGCCACAGCAGATGCGCGTGCACGCGTGGCGGCCTTGATGCAATTTTTTCATTGGTTAACATTCAGGCAACTTGCAGGCAATTTCTTCTGACGAAATTGAATGACCTTGAGGTTATCATGTCGGAATAAAAATTACTAGGCCAGCACCCGATTTCCTGCTAAATACAACGCCGCCAACTTCAGCGGGATAACGGCTTCCGGCTAGCGTCAAAGTTGGGCGCACAACAAAACATTTTCTGTAAACAAATGAATATTTTGCTAGTCTTTAATCATACTACTTCTAAACCAGTGCAGATGAATGTTTTCAGTAGTCAAGCCTTTGCTTGACAAAAATATTGGAATTATGAGTGTGTTTTGAGAACTAGGCATTGAGTTCTTTGGAGTGCTCGTGTGCTGTTTAAAATTTGGAAAATAATGACTCGTCTGCCTCAACTTCAAAGGAAGATCAAAATGCTCACTTTCGTACTGCAATCAGAATAGATCGGTGCGGGTCACTGTCATTTTACCATTGGGTTGTCCAATAAGTTCCTGAGCTTTTCCATTACTCAACATTTAGCAGGATATTTTGTTCCATGTATTTATGCCATAGGTCATTTTGCTCATCCACACAAGTGCTTTCAGAATTTGCTTAAAATTTTAAACTTTAATTTACTTTCGACTATTTACAGTTAAAAGAAATTGGACTGTCAGATCGAAAAAAAGTGAGCATTTCCAACACATTCTTTCATTCGAGTTCGAGGTGCTGGCTGCTTGATGGAGCTTAGTAATTTATTCCTTTGTTTCATATTCCCCTAAAAGTACCGTTTTTCATCATCAGTAATAAACAGCTTAAAATTGTTTACTTTGTTGACGGGCCATGCAATTTTGGCCAGTAATGAGACAGAACCATTTGCACGCTGTATCTTGCTTTCCTCACGCAAAGCGTACAGAACCCCGAACCAAGTTTTTGGATCATTGCAAATGGCGACCTATCGTGTCTTCGTCGCAGTCCATCTCTCTGGCCAATTACCGAATCGTTTGACGGGATGTGTATGGATTAAAGCATTGAGATAGTCTTCATCGAAGTCTGACTTCAGGCTAGAGCGCGCGAATCGTCTTCTTGGATACAAGAAACCAGTTCTCAGCTTTTCTTTTTATTCACCAAATCTTTTTCTTAATCAACCCAAATGGTTGTGGTAAACTCCACTGCTGCGTCTTCCCTAGCAAACTGGAGCAAATGACGATGTCGGAAATGTTCATTTTTGTCGACCTGAAAAACTTCAAGTTCTTTGAACTGTGACAAACCGAAAGTAATAGCAAATCAAAAATTATAAGCAAATCCTGAAGGCACATGGGTAGAGGAAAAAACACATATCATATGAATACAGCCAACAAAATATAACATGATAAAATTTTGAATAATATACAGCCGAAATAAATACTCCCGATCCCAGCCGACATGATGGAGGCTTGTTTGAGCAGTGGCAAGCGAATCCTGTTCGATGATAAACCGAGTGGTGTTCGAATCGTAGGGGTGTAGCCCGGGATTGAATTAGTATTGGCTAATGACAACAAATATGCCGAAAATGCTCATTACAGTATCCTTGTCATTGTCAGTAAGAGTTTTAGAACGTATGAGGTAACGTTGATAGAGTCATGCCCAGAAAATTATAGCGTTAACACATCAACCCGTACAGCGACACTCAGCGCACGACCGTATCAGAAATTTAATGAAAGCAATGTACAAACAAAGTGCTCACTTGCAACTTCCTGGCCGTTTATGGTAGAATCGCTCAATTAGAGAAAATTGCCCCACGTAGACCAAAGAGGATGATAAAGACTCGCAAAGGATTATGGCCATGCTGTGCGCGGTCAGCACGAGAAACCAGAGAGTTTGATTGTCTGAACTGGAAGTGACGGATATCCCCTCCGCCCCTGCGCACCCCCGAATTGGTATCGGAAGCCTGTCATTTAGATTTAGAGGGTCATTGGCTGAACACTTTAATAGTACCTAGTAAGCAACCATGATATTTAATACGGGTCAGTTCGTGCCCTTTAGCGCCACGATGGCGCCAAATAAGGACACGACTCTGCCTTCAGTCTTCCTTCTGCTGTTAAGCCAGTTGCTCCTACAACTGGCAGATGTCCTGGACCAAAACGGGGGAAGGGGGTTGGTGACACGCCTAGGCGCAGTCTCATGCGACACCAGCTACCTGTGCCTGATCCCACCCTAGTTGGTGAGGGAGGTGAGTGCGGTAGATACTGTGCAAGTCTACCCTTATTATAAAATAGTTCCTGTGCAAAGCACCGTCGAGGGTGGAAAACATCGGGGTTGACGGTCGAATGGTCGTTAATCTAGTCCATCGCCAGTTCATGGGTCCTGTTCCCCCAATTCAGAAATTCTATGCTGGACGACGCTAACCAAACTGGTGCGTAAGAAACCTCCCACATGGATCAAAAGAGGGAGCAAGCTGTTAGAGAGCGAGCAAAGTAAAAAGGTTCCAAACCCGCATTTGCTTTTACTAAGTGCGAAGAGGTGTCCACTCGCGATAGTTGGTTCCACGAGTTTAAATTCGCCTGATGCGCCAGGCAAACGGCAGACAGCTTTATCTCGAAACCGGGACAAAACAGTTATTGAATTAAGGTGGCACATCCTAAGATCTGGCTTTCCAGATCCAGGAGAGTAAGACCAAAAAATGGGTCCAAGGATTCAAAAAGATACGGAGATCTTGTTTAAATTTAAAGAAAATCAATGCGAGCACTTGGAGCAAATCCTTCGGAACAAACATTTTCAGGCTCTCTCAAAAAGTTGATATGAATATTTGAGTAGAAACCCATCGGCTACCGTAAAATAACCGCCAATTATTCACAAACTTCCTGGGAGGCAGGATAGGAACTGGAGCTCAAGAACTGGAAAACACAGGGGAAGGCTGGCGAGCCATTGATGAGCCAACCCCCGCAAATGCGTTATGCAGCGGCACAAGACCTCTGAGGTTCGGACCGGTGGATCGTATTTGCGGTGCCGCGGAAACATGATACCAGTAATGACAGCGGTTAGAATCACGAGTTGGTGTTCCTCCCACATGCTTGAGTGGCAAAACCTACCCATGAGTCGCAGAGTGAGGAGGTTTGATCGCTCCGCCTCGATTCGCATTTCCTCTCGCAGGATGTCCTGAGCGCACTGGAAGATGGCAGTCGGTGAACAGGTGAAGTCCGGCAGGGTTTGCGAACGAGTGCGGACTTCGAAAGTGTCGAGTTTAAACTTTAGTGTAACTGTTTTGCCCTGACCGAAGGAGAGGTAAGAACGGGAAGAGGAAGCGCATTAGGTACGTGAGGCAAAAAAGCAGAGCAAAGAATAAGGACAAAGTTAAAAGCAACACTGCTAACTATTTTCCCCACGTTAAATCACACGGTCAATATTATTACTATTGCAACTTAAAGTCACTGGCACTTACAAAAGGAACAACAGTAGGCATGCTACAACCAATAGCAGCAAATTTTCTACTAATACCAATACTGTTGCTACCACTTCTACTCTTACTAATACCTTAGTGCAATTACTACTAGTACTAATACTACTATTGCTACAGCTCCTACTCCTATTACTGCTACCATAACTCATACTCCTCCTACTAATTCTATTTCTAAAACTATTGACTGCTACTACTACTACTACTTACTACTACTACTACTACTACAACTACTACTGCTAATACTACTACTAATACTGCTACTACTACTACAACTACTAATAGTACTACTGCTACTACTATTACTACTACTACTATTTCTACTACTACAACTACTACTACTACTAATACTACTACTACTACTACTACTACTATTACTACTACTACTACTACTACTATTACTACTACTATTACTACTACTACTACTACTATTACTACTATGACTGCAACCACACTACTACCATTACTACTACTGCTACTATTGCTATGCTACTGCCACTTCTACTAGCACTAATCCCGACTATCTGCTACTACTAATGCTACTACTACAAGCTGCTGCTAATATTACTACTAGCTACACTGCTGCTGCACTCACTGCTGCTGTTTCTGACTGCTACTGCTACTACTGCTACTACTGCTGCTACTGCTACTGCTACTACTCTTTTACTGCTACAACGACTACTGCACTACTAGTACTACTGCTGCTACTACTGCTACCACTACTCTCTATTCTGCTGCCACTACTGCTACTGCTGCTGCTACTGACTACGCTGCACCACTCTGCTACTAGCTACTACTGACTGCTACTTAGCTACTGTTACTATTTCACTGCTACTACTACTTCACTACATTGCTACTCTCACTATTACTACTACTACTACTCTACTATTGCTACTACTGACTAGCTGCTACTGCTACGCTGACTGCTGCTGCTACTATTTGACATGACTTTGACAGCACTGCTACTATTACTGCTACCAATACTGCTACCATTACTACGCACACTACTCGCTACCACTCACTGCTACTACTCACTCACTGCTGGCTAACACTGCACTGCCACTCACCTGACTGCTACTGCTGACTACCACTTGAACATTTCCCTGCTGCCACTACTATCTGCTACTGCTACCAGCTACTACTGCGCTACTAGCTTCACTACTACTGCTGCACTACTCTATACTACTACAACTGCTATTACTGACTACTATTACTACTTCTAATACTACTTCTTTTACTACTACTACTACTACTACTTCTACTACTACTACTACTACTACTACTACTAATACTACTACTACTACTACTACTACTACTATTACTACTACTACTACTACTGCTACTACTACTACTACTATTATTACTACTACTACTACTACTACTACTACTGCTAAGGTTACCGCGGTACGTTTCCAAGTTAAGCAAATTACTGATCCCATGAGTATGTCCACACGAAAACTACGGATGCCGCTCCCATGATTACCGTTTGATAGGGGCATTTCAGTCCCATGAAGTCGTACAAACGCCGATATACAATTCTGCAGGATCCCTTAGTCAGGAAACTATGAAAAATAAAAGGCCTCAGACGATGGCCGACGCTAGTAGTGATTGTAGGTGACAATGACACTTTTAAGTGAAGATTTTCAGAGGTTATTGAGAAAGGGAATTGAGTAGGGTAGGGAGGAGGACTAGGACAAGACAGAGGGGGGGGGGCGAACCTGGACATGCTCCTCCTTCATCTCAGCGGCTAGTGAGGCACAGAGTTCTTTGCAACGTTTTAAAAGTGCGTCCACATCAGAACAATCGGCGAAAGTCCTAAGCAAAATAAAAATACATCAGACAAGTGAGGGCAAACGAGGCCAAGGACCACTCAAAAGTCACCGAAACGCGTACTCAGTCGAGGCTCATTTCAGAATATGATCCGCCCTAGCTCAAACTACGGCTCTTATGAATCAATAAATGAAATCAAACGACATATTTAGGACGCTGAAAGGGGTCCGATCACCGACAGGTAGTCTCGGTATATCAAAATAAACCGATGAAATGGTTGGGCGTTTGGACACGGGTATAAGTCCCCCCCGTACTACGGGCGGCCTTGTGATACATTCCATGGGTGGGTGGGGGTGTCAGTCACTTCCAGTTCAGACGATCAAACTCTGGTTTCTCGTGCTGACCATCCATTGCATGCCTATAATCCGTCGCGAGTCTTAATCATCCACTTTGGCAGCACGAGTATGAAGGCTACCCCTTGAAGGGATAGCAGACGGACCATCTCCATCTTTATAGTTCTCCATAAGTGGGGAGGGTTGTGGTATTTTGACTCGCTTTTAGACTTGCACAGCATCTACCGCACGCTCTCTTCCCTTACCCGCCTGTGCCCAGTGTCAAGAAGGCCGAAGGTGGGGTCGGGTGCAGATGAATCATCTCCCACGGAGTGGAAGAGCGGGGCGCGACATTAGCCTGCACCTACACGTACCCATGTTGGTCACGCGTACTCCCTTCCCATGTTCGGCATTTGTTATGGGATCTCATCCCAAATAACGCCTGCCGTATCCTGATTTGGCCCCGGGTTGGTCCAGCGCGTCTACCACGCGGCCCGTTTAGGTGGCAAGATCGCTACACACACCCTGGACGAAGGCGAGCACGCAGGTGAAGGCGCGAGTCGGCAAATGACGGGGCCTGGGCGCCTAACACCAACTCCATCAACAGATACGTTGACATAAACCCTCTCAAGAAAAGCGGCCCAGTTCACAGCCAAGAACGCACGCCACCACGACGCCATGACACTCGGCCCTATCACGAACACCACCCCCCCCCCAACCCTACCACCCCCCTTCTCTACAGACCGATGCATGTACTTTTCCAGTGACTGCGACTTTACCTTCTTTGCAACAATAACCTAGGGCTCGCATATTCGCTTCCATTCATGACATATCTTGATGTTGGAATGACACTCCTCTGTGTCGCGAAGAGGGAGACACGATCACTGGAACAAGAGCTTTATTAGCCTGACGTTTCGGATTCTCACTCGAATCCATGATCAGAGACAGAGTCAGATAGGGGTGCGGTGATTATTTTCGACTAGGATGCACCAACAGGGACCAGTGACCTCGAGAGCTTCCTCGGCAAATTTCGCTCCCATAGTCCTCAAAACCCCAACCACAAAACGAACCCTTAACTAACCCGGAGCCCAGCATAAGATGAACTGCAACGCTAGAGTACTCATAGCCGTTGCCTAGCAGGAACGTCACCGAGTCAAAAAAAAAAAGTAGGTTGGGACAGTCGTTTCTAAATTGTATTCTGCAGCCGTTCAGCTAGCCATACCCTCAGAGCTGGGATAACAAGACTTGTGGCTTGAGCCGACGCCCAGCCGGAAGTTGAGTCAGAATGCCCACCAGTTCAGCCACGGAAGCAAATTTTGTTTCTGCTCTTATGCAGTGGGAAAGAAGATTACTGGAAGCGGGACTTGCATGAGAAGGTCCGAGGAAGCTCTCAAGATCACTGGTCCCTGCGGGCGCACCATAATCGAAAATCAGCACCACGCAGAGGAGTGGTATTCCAACATAAAGGTATCTAACGAATGAAAGCGGATATGTGAACCCCAGGTTCTTGTTTTAAATAAGATAAAAATGCCATCACTGGGACAGGACGTGCATTTTCCTGAGCTTTCGGTCTCGTGCAGGAGGCCATCATCAGGGACTGTGGGCATGGAACAACAAATAAGCGGTTTTTGTAGTCTAACCGAGAGGAAGGGGAGTAGAGGTGGTGGTGGGCCGAGTCCGCGCCGCGTCATGGCCGCGCGAACGAATCACGTGATAACAGTGGGGGGGGGTATGTCAACGTGTCTGTTGATGGAATAGGTTTTTGCCCCCTAAACGGGCTACGTGGTCGATGCGTTGGACCAACACGGGGGCCACATTAGGGCATGGCAGGCGTTATTCGGGTTGCGCTCCCATAACAAATGCCGAACATGGAGGTGTGGTGGCAAGCCTAGGGGCGGCTAGGACTTAAGGGACCCAGCCGCGCCAGCCACCTGCGTCCTCTCCCGCCTCTGGTCTTCTTGACTCTGTCTTGACACTGGGTTCAGGTGGGGGAGGAGGAGAGAGTGCGGTAGGTGCGGCGCAAGTCTACTATCACTTTAAACTAAATCACGCGCAAGTCACCGTCCCTGCTCCACTTTCCCATGGAGCATACGGTGGACATCGTCGGACTACGACGGTCGAACTGTCGTGTGATGGAATAGGTGTTAGGCCCCCGGGCCTCCAGCAATTCCCGCACCATCACCCGCATGCTCGCGGAGTTCAATTCGTGACCATCCTCCAGAGTATGGGCAGCGATATGAGACAGCAGGTCGCCTCTCTGCACTGCCTCTTTATGCTCCATTATCTCTACTGCTCAGGGGGAAGATAAGCAATCGCAGACGATCACGCACCAGCAAACAGTCGAAGACCACAGAATTTGTCAAAGAACTTCAAATACCACCAACCTCCCCAATTATGGCGAAAAATAAAGATGGAGATAGTGCGTCTGCTATTCCTTCAAGGGGTAGCCTTCATACTCGTGATGGTAAAGTATGAAATTTCGAGCTACGCGGTCTCAATCGGTTCTATCCAGCCTCATGCTGATTATTTTGGCCCACGATGCGTCAGCAGGGAGGCAAAAAGGAACCTGACGCATGAATAATTTTCAAGCAACCATGCGAACGGTATGTACAAGGCGGTCATTGGGCACGCCACATCATGAGCAGTAATCAACTGAAGCTTGGTCATTAGGCGTCGCTATGCCATTTGACTTTCGGCACAGCAGTGAACATTACTGTAATTGTAACAATCCGTCAACCCTCTTCTTCACCCCCCTCCCCGTGCAACATGCTGATGTTAGGCGTAAGACCACGGATGAGTCTTTGTTGATGACCCTTTCTTTACCGTTCTATCAACAAACAAAGGCTCAAACCGAGCTTCTACGTAACAAAGGTCGGTAAGGATGCCTTGTACAGCCACCTAAGCAGGACAAGGGAATAGGAACCGCCCCGCCTGCTTAAAATAGGCGAACAAACGGTAAATTTCAGGGAATGTTAACTTGCATTCGTTGATGAACATTCACCGATCACTAACGGAACTCATTCATTCCGTTCTAACTCCGTGCCGTGAACCTCAAGGCAGAAGGAATGAGCAAGTTCCGCTGGCGATCGGTGAGCGTTCATCCAAGAATGTAGGCAATATTCATGAGCTAAACCAGCAAGACAACGAACCCGTGGTTCAATGGGTCGCGGGTTCGATCCTCGGGTGCAGGTGGTGCAGGGACGGTGACTTGCGCGTGAATTAGTTTTAAGTGATAGTAGCCTTACGCTGCAGCTACCGCACTCTCTCATCCTCCCCCACCTAAACCCGGTGTCATGACAGAGTCAAGAAGACCGGAGGCGGGAGAGGACGCAGGTGGCTGGCGCGGCCGGAGCCGCCCTAGACGTGCCACCACAGCTGGCTCGGATCCCACGGAGTGGGAGTGCCATAAAGGCCACATTAAGAAGGAGCCATTGCAACCTGACTCTCAATCCGCCAGCCAGCCACTCTACAAAAAACACACACTGGGCTGACCACGCGGTCCGAGTTATCCCGTCAGTTGGCAACCTTCCAAGCCACGGCTTTTAGTGCACCGTGATAAGTTCAAACAGGTCAGATTGTTTATAGTGAGGAACAGGCGCTGAGCTGTCAACCTCACTCTCCCCCCGACCTCCACAGTCAAACCAATGTCCGAGCCAGTCAGTTGTCTGATGCGGAAGTGGGCGACACAAACCACGACAGTTTGACCGTCGATTTCGACGATGTCCACCTTATGCTCCACACCAGGTGGTGCATGGACGGTGACTTGCGCGTGAATTAGATTTAAGTGATAGTAGCCTTGCGCTGCAGCTACCGCACTCTCTCCTCCTCCCCCACCTAAACCCGGTGTCATGACAGAGTCAAGAAGACCGGAGGCGGGAGAGGACGCAGGTGGCTGGCGCGGCCGGAGCCGCCACTGGCCGTACCACCACACTTGACTCGGATCCCACGGAGTGGGATTGCCATAAAGGCCACATTAAGAAGGAGCCATTGCAGCCTGACTCTCAGTCCGTCAGTCAGCCACTCCACAAAAAACACATTGGGCTGACCACGCGGTCTGAGTTATCCCGTCAGTGGGCAGCCTTCCAAGCCATAGCTTTTAGCTCACCGTGATAGTTTCAAGCGTGTCAGATTGTTTATAGTGAGGAAAAATGCGCTGAACTGTCGACTTCACTCTCTCCTCCACCCCCACAATCAGACCACCATCCGAGCCAGTCAGTTGTTGATGTGGGAGTGGGCGCATTGGCTGACGGGTCGGCGTACCCGTCTTCGCGCGCCACAGCACGACCTGGCCCCATAACGCACACACCAGGATTCATTAACTCAGGGGATATGGAGCAGCCATCGCCATCTGACTCCCAGTCCACTGGTCAGCCACTCGACACACACAGCAGATAACCTGAGCCGACGGCGTGGTCTGGTGGAAGCGTCAGATTGGCAGACTTCCCAGCCACGGTTTCTAGGAAACCGTGATATACTCTGGTAAATGGTGATTGTGAGGGTGTTGTCGATGTATTGGTGTAGGTAGTGTGCGCTGATGTAGCTTAGCCTCCGATGGTTAACCGGAGGTTGTCGTGGAGGCGCATGTGCCCATGCGGTGTGTAAATGTGCGGGAGCAGTGAGGGCAGAGAAGGCGGGTGCCTCGACTGTATGTCGGAGCCCCAGCCACTGGTTCACCAGCCTCCGTGCGATGGATTCGCAGATGACCGACCAGGCCAATGCGTGAGTTGAAGTTGCGGGCGCAGTGTGGGCAGGAGAAATCGGTAGAGGCTGGGGGGGATGTCATTCATGGTAGTGGGGTGTCAGGGGCGCTAAGAATGGCAGGAGCGGAGGGTGTGCATGGTGTATCGGTGTTGTCGGCATTGTGGTGTATTCCGCTGTCATGGATGCGCACGTTACCGAATAGGCCCATGCGATGAGTGAATGCGCGAGGACAGTGAGGGCAGTGGAGGCGACGATCTCTGCTGTGTGATGGTGCTCCAGGCACTGGCTCACCGGTCTCTGTACAATGTATTCGCAAGTGACCGACCAGGCCGATGCGTGAGGTGAATGTGCGGTCGCATTGAGTACAGCTTAGGAGAGATTCCCTATCGCTGATGGTGGTGCTGGTAGTGAAGGCGGTGGTGGGGGTAACAGGCGATGAGTAGATGGATGTGGTCTCTATGATGGTGGGAGTAATGGAATTGATGCCAAGAGTTAGGGTGGGAGAGTCAGAAGGAGGGTTGGCAGAATTTGACGTAGAAATTGGAATTGTCGGATTGTTGGTGCATTGCGTCCGAAGATCTCCAACCAGGCCGATTCGCGCGCGGAAGATGCGTTGACAGCGCTGGCATATTGGCAGGGCCTGGGCATTGGCGGTGTTGGTTCGGGGCGCTGGTGAATTTCGTGCCGCTCTTTTGGCCTTGGCGGCGGCGATCCAGTTGGCCTCATAGATTGCTGAACCAGTCGTCACTGATCTTCTCCATGACGGTCTATCCTGGGCGAGGTCCTGCCAGGTCGCCGAGTTGATTTGCAGTTGCTTCAGCGATTTCTTCAAAGTGTCCTTGTAGCGTCGTATTTGACCTCCTGCCGACGAGAACCCGTAGCGACATCTCCGTAGAAAAGTCGTTTGGGTAGTCGCTCGTCGTCCATTCTTACCAGGTGGCCGCTCCATCGCAGTTGCACTTGTCTAAGCATGGCATGGATGTTGAGGATTCCGGTCCGCTCCAGGACTTCCGTGTCCGGGATCCTGTCTTGCCATCTCAGCTTCAGTATTCTGCGGAGGCAGCTGAGATGAAAGTGATTCAGCTTCCTGGCTTGGTTCAAGTAGACGGTCCAGGTTTCCGCTCCGTAAAGGAGTGTCATCAAGACGACAGCCTTGTACATCTTCAGTTTGGTGTTCAGGTGAATACCATGGCGATTCCACACGGAGGCCTGCAGCCGGCCGAAGGCCTGACTAGCTTTGGAGATCCGTTGGGCAACCTCGTCATCGATTCTCGTGTTGCGAGACATCGTGCTTCCTAGGCAAGCAAAGATTTCCACATTTTTGAGTTGAGCACAGTTGACATTGATTCGAGGAGCATTGTATTCCGCACTGGGTGGCGGCTGGTGCATGACAACCGTTTTGGCTGTACTGATTGTTAATCCAAAATCGGCGCAGCCTTCGGCGAAGAGGTCCATGCTCCTTTGCATGTCCTCCTCCGTCACGGTGTTAAGGGCGCAGTCGTCCGCGAAGAGCAAGTCATGGACTGTAGTCGTAGACACGCGCGTTGGAGCCTGCATACGCCGACTGTTGAGAAGGTGCCCGTCAGTTCTGTAGGCGATGCGGATACCAGGCTGCTCATCACGGTAGGCGTCCATCAGCATGGCCGAGAACATGAGACTGAAGAGGGTGGGGGCCAGTACGCAGCCCTGCTTCACTCCGTTGGTTACTGCGAATGCTTCGGATACTGTCCCGTTGTCAGTGGCGCGCGCCGTCATCCCGTCATGAAGCTGACGCACCATGTGCGTGAACCGCTCAGGACAACCAAATTCCTGCATGACTTTCCACAGTCCGTCACGATTCACCTTGTCAAAGGCTTTCGTTAGATCCACGAAGGTAGTGTATAGGTGAGTTCGCATCTCCTGACACTTCTCTTGTAGTTGGCGGGTGGCAAAGATCATATCGGTTGTTCCGCGGTGTCGGTGGAAGCCACATTGGCTTTCCGGGAGCATGCCATGCTCTAGGTGATCGTTCAGACGATTGAGAAGGATACGGGCGAAGATCTTCCCGGTGATGTTGAGCAAAGATATGCCTCTGTGATCATTACAGATTTGTCGGTTCCCCTGTTGTTTGTAGAGATGGACGATGGTCGCGTATTTGAAATCCTGAGGAACTTGTCCTTGGCACTACATCACCTGGGAGAGTGTTGTGAGTTCCGCCATCAGCCGGGGCCCATCGTGCTTGTAGACTTCGGGTGGGATTGCGTCGGATCCCGGTGCTTTACCGCTGGAAATCCGCTGAACGGCCCGGATGATTTCTGGTAGGGAAGGCGGCAGATCCAGGTCATTGTTCGTGTCCACTTGAGGGAGCCGGTCAATGGCAGTATCGGAGATGGCTGATGAGCAATTAAGGACATTTCTAAAGTGCTCGGCCCAGCGCTTCAGAATTTGCGATTTCTCTGTCAGCAGTGTTGTGCCGTCAGAGCTGAGCAGTGGTGCGGACCCCTCGATACACGGGCCGTAGATGGCCTTGATGGCTTTGAAAAAGTTTTTCATTTCATTTCGGTCCGCATACCCCTGGATTTCCCCAGCCTTTTGGATCATCCAGGCATCCTGCATCTCCCGCAGCCGTTGTTGTACAAGGCGCCGGCATCTGAAGAAGGCTGCTTTGGTGGCGTCAGTCCGAAAGCCCATGTAGGCTTTGTGTAGTCCATTCTTCTCCGCGAGTAAGTTGCTGATGTCGGCGTCATTGTCGTCAAACCAGTCCTGGTGTCGACGGTGTGCGCGTCCGAGTACATCGAGGGCGGTGGACTGGATGACATTTCGCAGTTGACACCATCGAGTCTCCACGGTAGCATGCAGGTTCTCCAGTTTCCCGGTTATTTGGTTGCTGAAATCAAAACAGTGAGCAGGCAAATTTAATAAAAGAGTATTTAACTTACATGGCGGCCTCGTACCTTGGGGCCTTCGTCGGTTTTGCAGTCGGAGCCTCATCTGGGAGATGACGAGGCGGTGATCTGTCCAACCATCGGCATCGCGGATCGCCTTCGTTACCAGCACGTCCTGTCAATCTCGCCTCCGGACGAGAACATAGCCCAGCAGATGCCAGCGCCGCGACCGAGGGTGCATCCACGTGGCCTTCTCCCGCGTCGGAAGGCGGAAGAAGGTGTAGTTCAGCAGGAAACGGTGTTCCGCACATGTGCGCAGAAGAAGGAGGCCGTTATCGTTAGTCCTACCGAGACCGTGGGGACCCAGAACTCCCTGCCAGGCAGCGTGGTCCGTCCCGACGCGGGCATTGAAGTCACCAAGGACAATTAACTTGTCCACTTTCGGCATAGTCGCCAGCAAGGCGTGCAGGTCCTCGTAGAATTCGTCCTTCGCCGCATCAGATCTCGTCATTGAGGGAGCGTAGGCGCTGCTGATGGTGGCGAACTGGTCTCCACGAAGAGGCAGGCGGAGGCTCATCAGGCGATCATTGATACCCTGCGGCAGACAGGGCAGACGTCCCAAGATGTCGTTACGGATGGCAAAGGCAACACCAGCGTCGCGTCGCTCTGCCTTTGGCCGGCCGCTCCAGAAGTAAGTGTAGCCGGCCCCCACCTCCTCCAGCTGACCCTGCTCAGAGAATCGGGTCTCGCTGAGAGCAGCAATGTCCACCTTGTAGCGCGCCATTTTCCGAGCGACTAGCGCCGTCCTCCGTTCCGGCCGGTTGCTCCTAGGATTGTCTAAAAGGGAACGAACATTCCAGGCTGCTAGTGTGAGTGGACTCCCCCGAGCAGCCTGGAGAGTATGGCGAGGGGATGGGGACGGGGGGCATTGTTGTTTGTTTGAGTTTTACGACCGCGTAGTTTGCGATCTGCGAGCCGCGGCCGGCTGCAGAAGACGTGAGACCCAGCATTTTTTTAGGGCACATTTTCTAGCCCCTTCCTCCGCGAGGAGGCAAGCAGTGCTATCCCTAAATAGGGCTGCTTGGACATCCCAGACGGCTGCCGAACTCCACTATGGGTCACGAATTTGTTTTAGTGGGAGAACGACCCGAGTTAGTCTGGGCCGCCTACGGGGTTGCTGTCGCCCCCACCGTAGGACTTTTTTGAGAGGGGAGGTGGGAAGTTCGGGAGTCAGACATACCGGGTGTGGAGGCACACACAACACCGGAGACCCTCACCTGGTTTAGCCCGCCGGTCGTGACGGTTGCCCGGGGTGTGGCCGCTGGGAAGAACCCAACTTTGAGGAGCCACAGGTGAGAGTTGGGTACCAGTTAGAGGCGGCAACAGGAGCATTCACCACCTGTACGAGACAAATGGAGCGACCAAATGCAAGCTGTGTGGTGCTGCCCCTAACAAGTACTCCTAAACCCCCCCCACAAACGACAGTTCGACCGTCGTAGTCCGACGATGTCCACCGTATGCTCATGGGAAAGCTGAGCAAGGACGGTGACTTGCGCGTGATTTAGTTTAAAGTGATAGTAGACTTGCGCTGCATCTACCGCACTCTCTCCTCCTCCCCCACCTGAGCCCGGTGTCAAGACAGAGTCAAGAAGACCGGAGGCGGGAGAGGACGCAGGTGGCTGGCGCGGCCGGGCCCCCTAAGTCCTAGCCGTCCCTAGGCGTGCCACCACACCTCTATGTTCGGCATTTGTTATGGGAGCACAACCCGAATAACGCATTCCATGCCCTAATGTGGCCCCCGTGTTGGTCCAACGCATCTACCACGTGGCTCATTTAGGGGACACACCACACACACACACGACAGTTCGACCGTCGTAGTTCGACGATGTCCACCGTATGCTCCATGGGAAAGTGGAGCAGGGACGGTGACTTGCGCGTGAATTAGTTTAAAGTGATAGTAGACTTGCGCTGCATCTACCGCACTCTCTCCTCCTCCCCCACCTGAGCCCGGTGTCATGACAGAGTCAAGAAGACCGGAGGCGGGAGAGGACGCAGGTGGCTGGCGCGGCCGGAGCCGCCCTAGACGTGCCACCACAGCTGGCTCGGATCCCACGGAGTGGGAGTGCCATAAAGGCCACATTAAGAAGGAGCCATTGCAACCTGACTCTCACACATGCATTCACACACACACACACACACACACACACACACACACACACACAAACGTCAGTTCGACCGTCATAGTCTGATGATGCCAACCGTAGGCTCCACATAAGGGTTTTGCAAGGAGGATAACTTGTGCGCAGATTAGTGTTAAGTGTATCTGTACTGTATCTAACCGACTGTGTCCGGTGTCAAGACATTGTCGAGAGGACCGAAGGTGGGGTCAGGCGCAGATGAATAATCTCCCACGGAGTGAGAGAGCGGGGTGCGTCATGAGCCTGCACCTACGCGTGCCCATGCTGGGCACACGCACCCTTATGTTCGGTATTTGTTGTGGGACCGCATCCCAGAATAATAACGCCTGCCGTACCCTGATTAGACCCCTGTGTTGGTCCAGCGCATCCACCACGCGGCCCGTTTAGGGGGTACACGCACGCAGACAGACAATCAAACAAACCACAATGACACTCACCGTTCAACGCTCATACTCTTCTGTCCGGTGGACCGCGTTGACGCATCCCCAGTGCCCACTCGATCTGCGCCGGTGACCCAGTCATCCTCGCTGTGACCCAACACTATGCGCATAAAGTATCGCAGAGAGGTGGGGCTAACGAGGTGATAGAGGACACCGCGGTGAGTGAAGAGATCCTGTATTGTATGCACTCCGAAGGCCTGCAGGCGACACTCGGTGACGTGGCCTATTCCAGGAACCTAAGGACAAAACGGGGTCATATGAAGCGACAGATTTTTGCATGGTTAACTCGACGCCGAGGGGGCGATGTTAAGACGTCCGGCATTGTCACAAACTTATCAGGAAGGCTCTCTTTGTCCCGTAATGCAATCTTAAGGCTAGTTTGCTCCGTAAAATTTCCGCACCATCCCCAGGGCCGCTATGGTCAGTCATGATAATGATAAGAATGATTATATGCATAACCCATTCATATATATATATATATATATCTTTAAATATCGGTTAAAGTTTCATGAGATTGGACGTCTGCTGTATATACAATTAATTAGCGTTAATGTTCGATGCTTTCCTAGGGTTGCAAAAAGTGTATGCCTTATAGGTTATTAAGGAATTGTGCCTATAAGTTTAAGATTTTAGGGTTATTTTAGGTTGATTCACTACTCTCGCATGCAAATGTCTTTTTTTATATAAAAGCTCTCAGGGAGCGTCGACGTATTAAAATGCAGATAAGTCACAATTCCTCCGTACTTCCGAGGCCCCAATAATTTTGCGCCGGATCTGCCGTTAAGGTTTCCGGACTAAAACTTATACGCCTTCAGTGGAAGGAATACCATACATTCCTTTATGTAGTCATTTTTATCACGTGATTACTTTTCCGGAGGCCGAATGGACGTTGATTCAAAAAGCCGGCATCCTGGTGCGCGCTGAATATCTAAGCCTTATGCTCCTAGATTTTAAATGTTACAATTCCACTTAAGCACTCACTCCTAATCCAAAACGTGTTTTCAACTTCTGCTTGACATTGCATAAGATCGGTCACTGAATGTAGGTAGTTCAAACAGAGTTCGGGGTGAGCATGTGGGGATAACATATTACGACACGTGAGTAATCGTTAGGAAATATACTGCCTCCTAGGCTAGTTGTCAAGGGAGAGTTCGACCGGCCTAGCTGCCAGACGTCCCCACGACAGCGCTTATTAGTGCTCAGGGGAGTGACGAAAACTAAAGCACGCGATCCGAGTCCTCTCATGCATTTATTGCGTTAACCATCGCCAAACCTAATGACCATTTTGATGGTCATCTAAAACTGCGCAGTTCAAACATTCCCTCGATTTCATACACTCCGATGCCTCATGTATTAATCGGCACATCGAATTGGAAGTTGTGCACAGCAATCTCAAGGAAAAATAGAGTATGAAAGCCAATCACAACGAGATGTCAGCCCACACTGAGAGCTTATTGGCAGGAATGGCTAAGAAATATCGATTTTTCAGCCATGTTTAACATTTAAGCTGTCTAACGATGATGACAACCTGTCGAACCAGTTTGTTTCCCTTTCCAAAAGTACTTATTTACTTCGAATTTCATGTTATTTGTGTAAATTTATCAGATCGACATTTAGCAGCTCATTTTGTCCTCTAGCGGTTTATCATTTGTTGACACGTATCGTTTTATTTTCGTCCAAGTCCACCATTTATGCAACTCTCGACATGTGCGTGGAGTACCCACGTACGCATGTGCCCAGGCACCACTTTCAAAAGCTACTTTCAGTTGTTAGGGTAGGCGTACACGGTCACGCATGAACTGTCCGGGTAGATCTAAAACAGACGGCAGTTGGGACGCGCTGGTTTCCTCGAGAGATTTGCTCCGGATGTTTCGGTTTGACATTCGAATCCATCCGCATAGTGGGAATCAGAACAGGCAAAGATTTGCTGAGTCTTTTTATTGTTTATATGCTGTTGTTGCTATATCACTGCGTACCTATAAAAATTGGCTGCCCTGCAATAATCGCGGGTAGTTCTACTGGTTGCGATAATAGCTTGATTGACCGCAGCGGAGCCGTTAATTACAGTAACCTCCCTCCCCGTTGTTTTATTCTTAACCTGATAATTGCTGAGCAATTTCAATCCTTGATACTTTCATGGGAAGGGCCGCTCGCCCGCGTCCTCCCTGCATGGCTAATTACTCTGCCTAGTCCGTCTTCGCATAGCCTATGAGCATGATAGGTCATCGCACCTGTTAATGGCCTGCGGACTGGAGAACCATGACTCACGCAACTCATGGGTTTTGCAGTTGTGGGCTCTCGCGAGAATTTTTTTGGCCTCGTAAAACGTAAAAGTGTGTCTTGGTCGTCCCATTATTTGTAACATGGGAACTGGCGTCACTCCTCCTCCTTCCTTCTTCCTGCTGCGTTCGGATATCCGTCTCCAGAGGTGGTCTTCCAGTTTCCTCCAACAGTTATATTGTCCGCAACCGGAACCGTAACCCGGTGACGACTCCAGATCACTCGGCGTGGCACTGTCTTTCGGCCTCGACCCGACGCCTGACACAGTTGCCTCTGCTCCCATGCAAATGTTTCAGGAAAGCGTTAGTTCTATCCTCATCTGTCTCTGCTGGGATGGATCTGGGTGGGAATATGAACCGTCCGTGAATCTGTAATTTTGTTACAGCGATCGCCCCCCACCGCAAGCAAACATCTTGGAAGTCCGGGTAAATGGGCGCTTACTCCATCGGTCACTCGTCCTCCCCTCAGCCTTGAGGCTCACGCCAACAGCCCCACCTCATTGAACCACATGCTGTTTAGCATCCATTCTCCGGGACCGTGTATGACTGCCTGATCTTGGCTGAAAGCCATTGTCGTCCAACTACAACCGCATCAACGTCGCCCACGACCAACCACCTTAAAGAAAAACAGTCAATGCACAGTCAGAGATATATATATATATATATATATATATATATATATATATATATATATATATATATATATATATATATATATATATATATATATATATATATATATATATATATATATATATATATATATATATATATATATATATATATATATATATATATATATATATACATATATATATATATATATATATTCATATACATATATATATATATATACATATACATATATACATATATATATACATATATATATATATATATATATATATATATACATATATATACATATATATATATATATATATATATATATATATATATATATATATATATATATATATATATATATATATATATATATATATATATATATACATATATATATATATATATATATATATATATATATATATATATATATATATATATATATATATATACATATATATATAAGAGCATATATATATATATATATATATATATATATATATATATATATATATATATATATATATATATATATATATATATATATATATATATATATATATATATATATATATATATATATATATATATATATATATATATATATATGAGAGAGAGAGAGAGAGAGAGAGAGAGAGAGAGAGAGAGAGAGAGAGAGAGAGAGAGAGAGAGAGAGAGAGAGAGAGAGAGACTGAATCGCCTCGAATCCGACAGGACTTGTCAAGAAGGGCGCAGCAGGCCTCCTCACCTAGCTGCGTCATGTTGCGTCATGAACCTCACACAAGCTCGCACCCTGGGAGTGTTCCCATTGATCTACGCACACAGGGACGATGTGATTTTGAGGTAGGAGGGGGGAGGGGAAGATGGTTTCGTGGAACTAAATCAGAGCAGGAGGGAGACATCGAACCTCTCGAAGCACACAGGTGACGAACACAAAAGGAGAATGAGGAGCATTAGATGCATAGACGCTACATTAAGTGAACCTACAGTAGTTCTTGAGGAACGGCCGTAGGTTGCAGAGGGACCTCATTTAAATCTCAAAGTATTCATAGGAAAAATAGTATAAAGAGAATAAAACAAGCGTAGTTTTAGAGTGCGTCATTGCTCCGCCTTTGTGCCACTTGAAATTCACACAAAGAAGTTATCATCAGTTGCATGACTAACCATAGTGACAGCACAGGTACAAGGTAAAAGCCCACACACAGGTTTCTGTGAATTACCGCGGCTAAATGACAGAGCTGCGAGGGGGCTCGGCTCATCAGTGGGGATCCAGCGTTCTCCGCGTGCTTTCTATTAGAAACCCCAGTTTCAAAATCTAAGTTTTTTTTTTTCTATCCCGAAATGGATGCGCTATATCGAAGTATATTTATTCGAATAAAGCTTTAAAGCTCAGCCCAAAAGTTAAAGCGAATGTTCATCAGTTGCAGTGGAGTGACGCGGAATGATATGCTTTATATCTTGGTGATACACTAGCGTGTAAACTTTCCTGCTTGCCTCGTCCTAAATAACCCTTTAGCAACAGATGATCTGATGTTTTTGGGATCAACGGTTTCCTCCACCACCACCACCACCACCAGCTCCTCCTCCTCCTCATCATCATCATCAGCTTCGTTGGAGATGCGCACGAGAAAATTAGTTTCACTCCTCCCTCTTATCTCTTCCACGCGCGGGTGAGCTGTACGAACCTTTTCGCAGACTTCAAATTACGTAAGGCGCAAAAGGAGTTGTCGACGTGTGTCACCAGCATATGTCGCAGAAGTTCACGGCCCACATAGACTTGCTGCAACTTGAAGAACGCACGCCATGGCATGGCGCAACGAACAAAGATCTCATCACTCGACAGTCCTGAATTGTTCGCATCTGGGCTGCGTTAACCACCCAACCGACTGCATTATGTGGCATCCACCATAAACTGCACAGTTCTGGTAAAGGTTACTTACACTTTTCAGCAGAAATGTATCACTTATTTTTAAGGAAGTCACAAAACCGAGCAAAATTCAACGTTTTCACCTTAAACTTGGAAGAAGGTAACTTCCACATACATTCATCAGCGAAATATCTAATTAACGTGCTTTGTAAAAGGTAACTTATAAAAGTTTTTTTAATAGGCATATTAATTGCCTACTTGTTGTGGATCTTCATTTTTATCGACAACGAGATTTTTTGTTTGAGTAAATCTAAAAATATAACGCAAACGACCATCTCCATTAGAACTTATATCTAAAAGTTTACTACTTCGGTAAATGCCTTTAGGAAATATCTTAATTTGAAGGTTTTTATAAATACATAGAATAGGGCCTACATTTATTGCCTATCAATTGAAAAGAGTGAAATTCGTGAAATATTCACTGGTATTTGAAGGATGATCTGAAACAATACCAGAAATAGCTATAAATAAATTTAACGAAAGGATAGATCTATTCATATGGCACGCTAACGCTAACCTGAAAATTCCTCGCATTTACAGCGATTTTTCACATTTTCAGTATTTGCCGCTGTTTTAAAAAATTAAGTATTTCTTAACAAGGAAAAAATACTTTTCACATATTCTTTAAGTTTTAAATTCGTTGCAGATTCTTCATTATCATTGCAATGCCTTTTGTACATATGTTGATGGCAGTTTGCGAATTATTATCCATCTTCCTTAACTTTTGGCCTTTTGCATCCTCCGTAATGCAGGTGGCTTTGTACTTAATTTCAGGGTCCATTGAGTTTAAGGGTAGCTTTGAGGTCACGCTTCATGTTACCTGTAGGTTAAAATAGGGTAAGAGTTAAAATTATGACTATAGTTTACGATTTTGAACACGGAAATATTTCCCTTCCCTGGAATTCTTCGCAGATCACCCTTATTACTTTAGTGGAGTGTTCCTATTCACATGTCCTGCTTGTGGATCATATAAGTAATCCTTGCCCCCTTTCTCGCTGCAATTGTGTGTGGGGATTTTGTGCTGCAAATTTTATCTCTATTAAACATATGGAGGCGTGCGCACTCTTTCTATGTTTATTTAGGGAAGAGTTTCCTCCTTTTGTAGAGCAGGTTCAGGAATCGACAGACCTGGATGCAGGCTATGTAGCTCCTATACTCAATGCCTCATAAGCACAGTAGCCGCAGGTAGGAAGAAGTAGACGCGATTTCTGAAACAGGGCCTGTTGGGATAAGTTCATCAGGTGATCGAACGTAGCTTCCGCGGTTGATGCCGGGCCAGCCATGATGGCAGGATTGGTCTGAAGGGCAGCGCCAGTAATGTGCAAGTAGATGCACAAACCGGACGAATCATGTCATGCCTGCACGACCAGTCTCGTCACCGTACGCTGGTAGGAAGTCGAACATCATCCCTGCCAATTTGATTTTCCTAATGGTCACTGTAGCAAAGGTAGCCTCCGACATCGTCCAAAACCGCTCCTACGGGAAGGCTGTGTGTGCCATCAGTTGGGAGGTGGGAGAAAAGGTGAGCATCAAAGCTCACGAGACCATACGTTGCACTTACTGTCGTCTTTTCTATTGATCGATTTTCATGCGATCCTCAACCGCAATCTCATAGGATCCACTGACCTGACACTAGTCTATAAAGCTGGCTTTCCGCCTGTTGACTGAAGGCCGCAGACAGCTTCCACTGCCTATTCAATTGCAAGAAGCCCCCAGACCCCTATCATCCGGTGTGTCTTCGGGAAAGCATGTTACCCAATGGGCCGAAGATCACAACCACTATTTTTCAGTGCGCTTCTAAATGGACAGGTTTCAAAATCCAGATTTTATGCCACGCCTGTTGACTAAACATGCTTTCAATCAATCAGAATTTTTTGAAAGCAACAGCACTCCACTTGAAGTCCACCCGGTTAAAATGTTTTACATGGCCTCTAGGCAGAACAGGAGAATAGGCAATTTTGCGTTAAATTATGGGAAAATTAGGGCAAGTTAAGGTTAGGAGCGGTTTTATGGTAATTGTTATGGTGTGGGTGAGTTGGTGTTGGACTTGCGGTTAGAGCTGGGGTGTAGAGACCTTTCCTGAAATTATGTGCAATGCCAACTGTGTGATAAGGGGGACACGTAACCGACTCCGATCGTCCAGCCGTTAACATCGAATTTACATGCCTGTGTAAAGTCTATCTTCCTATTACTTTTATTTGTAAGAATTTGTGTCTTCGTAAAATCTTATATCCAATGACAGGTTGCGTCAGTTTCCGTCCTACAAAAAGAAGTAAATGATAAATTTTTACTCATATTTTCTGTTGCATGTGATAGTTGTAATTAAGCAAACGACAACTTGCATCACGTACCCCACGGAGCACACGTAGAACCGATGACTTTCGCAGCATCTACCGCACTCTCACCTCTCTTACGCACTTTATTCCGATGGCAGCTGTTGACAAAGTTGAGCAGCGCATCTACGCGTGCCACACGTGACCCGATCACCGTTACATGTACTTGGCCACAATAAGGGCAACTCTGGCCTCACATAAGCGAAAATGCTTTAAAGACCACATGGGAAGAAACCTTATAATTCAGTTAAGCAGAAATCCAAATGTTGTAGGTGGAATGGCGGGGCTACTTATTTGCTGCCTTTGTTCCCAGTGTCATTTGCACAGATGGGAACAAATTGGCAATAAAGTTTATCTCTTCTATATGCAAAAAATATCCTCGTACGCTTGTATATTTTATGTCCCTTATTCTATTATTTGTGAAAATCAACACCTTGGATTTCTCAACTACTGTGCTCCATTATTCGGACTGCGTTCACGCGTCTTCGCGTTATTTTTGATTGTTTTATCTCTCGATCTCCCTCTCTCATGTATCGTAATGCGTAGGATGTATATGGGCTAATATGTTAACGATCTTTCCGACTGATATTGTGGTAGGTGGTTGGAGATATTATCACTGCAGTCGGATCTTACTTGTTAATTAACTTGCCTAAACAGTTGCTTTCTGCTGGCTATAAGTAATTTTATGAGCAATCCTACTATTTTCAGCTAGTTTTATTACGTTAGAAGTTCCTTCTTCAAGTTAACTTATAATTGCGAAAAGTTCCATGGAAGGCTTCAGAAGACTAGTTGGCTAACGTACAGTTGAGAACTTAACTCGTGCAAAATACCGAAATTTAAGGAAGATTGATCATCATTCGCAAACCGGCATCACAAAAGATTTGAAATAATAATGAACTACCTTTGGCGAATTTAAAACTTAAGGGAAATTTTAAAGTAATATTAATTTGCTGAGAAATAGTAACGTTTTTAAAAAGCAGCAAATTCGGAAAACGAGAAAAGTCTTTGTAAGTGCAACGAATCAATTAAAATAGAATTGTCAGTAGATAGCGTAAGCATACCATTTTATGTATATTAACAGTAAATTAACATCCACGAGAAAATTCGACAATTAATATAGCCAGGATCAACTAAAAATGCTTTATAATAAGTTACCTCTTTAAAAAGCGCGTTAATGAGATAGTTTGCTGACGAATGTATGCAGAATTTACATTTTTTCAAGGTTAAGTCGAGCTGAGTGTGAAATTGTGCTCTGTTTTGTGATTACCTTATAAATAAATGATACATTTTCTGCAGAAAATGAAAGAAATCACCTTTCGCTTTATATTGAACCGTTTTGGTATATTTGTGTCACTTTCTAAGACTTTAAATACACGACAGAGTATCCGAATGTATCCGAAAATTTAGTGAAAACTGCTTATCTTCTGTCCATTGTGTTTCTCAATTTCGGATTAGCGGAAAATATATTATACAAAAAAGAATCTTATCGCATGCTTTCAATTTAATATGGGTTCTTTTAGGGATCCATGTCCACAATATCTTTGTAAGAATCTTCGTTTACGTCGTAGTAAAACAAAGCTACTGATAACCAAGTTTATTTCTGCTTTTTATGGCAAAAACTTCAGAAATTTGCCGAAAATAATTTATAAAGCCGAATGCATTTTATGTTTTTTTCGAAAACAGTGCAAATCCTTACGCTTGCCTTCACCTGATTTTCATTTAATAAGCATCTAAATTTTCGTTTCCAGAAGGGGTTTATTCATAACCTTTCATATTTATATTAATATTCTTCTAAAGCACAATGTACAAAGCTATGGACTTTGCTTTGTGGTATTATTTAGCATAGGAAAGTTCTTGGATGTCCAGCAGTCTCCGATTTCTACCCAATCCTGCCTGTTTTCCTTCAAAGTCTAAGATTGAACATGCAGTGTTCTTTAGAAAAAAAGGCTTTCTGAGCATCAAATCCACTCACTAAAGTAAAATAACAAGACAAAATGTACGCTAAACTACTCACTCATCTACTGTCGATGAATTCTCGTCAGGGCAGTACCTTTATCAGGGGAGCAGGGTCTAGAAAGACATTTCAGAGATTAGAAAATCGCTTAAGGTCGTTGACACACAAGCGGACATGAGGGTACTAGGAGGTAGTGAGGGCCATTAAGAGTCGATGTTAGGTTGGAGGGGGGGGGGGGGGGGGGCGAAGAGTTGGATGCAGTTGGTCGACCTTTGGCCATACTAAGCGCGATGCTTGCAGGAGTTACTTTCGTGCGCTCAAGACCGACTTTCGTAGCCTGACGGCAGCCGCTTCTGTTCTTGCCAACAGACGCTGCTGTCCCAGTGACTTAGGGTAGCTCGGTGGCATCTGCACACGAAAAGCTGCCTTGGAGTCCACACAATATCCGGAATCAACAGCGTATGCGAAAATGGCGCCGTTTTTGGTCCTATTTTTGCCTTTTCTCAACCATGCCGGGAAGTGTTCTCATCATCTCTTGCATAGGCGCCGACTCGTGCGATCAAGATGACCTGCTCTATCGGGGCATAGGAAGAAGTAAATGTACACTGAGCTGGTCTGTGATGGCAACCTATCCTTACCGTCTCCGCGTAAAAGAAGTTATCAGGGAATAATATCTGAACCCTCGATTTCGGAAGGTTCGTGAACTAGCTTGAGAGATAAAGATGCACTTTATTTTAGAAGTATCAGTTCAAAATTTTCAACAAAAAGACCTTTATTCACCATGGATAAAGATGGTACGTTCTGTTGCATGGAGAGAGGATAATCAAAGGCAGCATTTGTTTTTAACTCGATGACGTCTGTTAACGCGTTTGAGGACACGCCTAAAGTTTTTATAGGCACTCAGAGGCGAGTTCCAGGAAGTAGTTGCGAGGAGGGAGACACGATCACTGGAACAATAGCTTGATGTTTGGTTTTCTCACTCGGCCAGAGGCGCCAAGTAAGGAATCTGAAGCAAAGTTTAATGCGCAGTTGTGAACTTATGATGTCCCTTGGTGGCTACGCATTTATCTTTTCTGGGCTCTTCTGTTGCATGGTCCTTACGTCCTCTTAGTACCCACATACCCGCATGTGCGTCAGCGGTCTTAGAGAACCCACGCATGCCCCGGCGCTACGAACTGCACAGGCTGTTTGGGGCACCTCACGCCAGCGGCGATGATGACGACATTCACCACGTGGCTGACATGTCGTGAAGGTCTACGTCTAAGCGTATCACTAGACTCCACCCCTGCACAGCAGTAGTGCTGGACTTGCATGGACTCAGCGCAGCCCGATTAACGCGTGCCGCGAGTCAATCTGACACCAGTTTGTATCCACCTCATCTGCAGTGCGGCCAGTTGTGGAGGAAAACTATGTTCATTCGCGAAAGACCACGGTAGGAGGTGGACATTGCTACCGCCAGTATTACCCGGTTCTTCGAGCAAGGTTAACTAAAAAAAAGTAGGTACCGGATACACGCTGTCCAAAGGAAGAAAGACGAGACGATGGGGCCGACATCTACAGTCAGTGACCGATCCCGTGAAATGTTAACTGAAATTCTGAAATGCATTTTCAATTATGAAGGATTACTTTTATTGGCATTGTAAGATGGATCATCGTGCGACATAATTCCATGACAGGTCAGGAGGCCACTTTTGAATGACAATTGTTTTCGGATGTCAGCAAAAATCACACCCGGTAAAAAATTATTCCTGAATTAGTGTAATTTTTCTGTTTAGTTTCTATGCGCTTATAGGTTCCAATATATTTTACAGAAAATTTGATCCAAATAACTTTTATTCTATTCAGTTGCTAACAAATCACATAATCAAATTTGTACTTGAAGAAAGGCTATCATTTGGTTTTAAAAAAATGTCAAACTATGAGATTCTTTGAGGCTGTATAATGTTCATTAAACGAGCGCCGTATCTGCCCGTTTTTTAGTCCTCCGTACCTATTACAAAATTTTATGAAAACTACATTATATTATTATTATTAGTATTAGTATTATTATACAGAACTCGTTAGCTTGTAAAAGGAAAACCGTAGAGGCAAGTAAAACTACATTTACCTTTCGTTTGAGTATAACTGTGAACGAAGACCTGCTTTGCCATCCAAAGAATACAAGAAATAATATTTTTGCTCATATTTTCCGAAAAAAATGAAGTTAAATTTATAAGGACCCAGAAAATCAATGGGCATATTGCTAAAACACTCATTTTCTTACCGTGTGTGATTTTTGTACGCGGCCGAAAAGAAGCGCACTCAAAGCCAACGTCCTGGCCTAGCTGAAATAGCACGGCAGTATGCCGCAAGATGTTCCATATTATAAGTCCGTATAATTAACCCTTCCTAATCGAAGACGTGTTTCCGAATTTCGGTTAACATTTGATTAGGTGCGTCACTTACTGTACTTGTTCTCGCACTTGCAATTAACAGCAGCCTCAAAACACCGACGGTGAAAAGCTGCAAACGAAATCTACCTCGACCGTCAGCAGCTACGATCCCTTCATAATGAAAAGTTAGGACGCGGTGAAGGAGACATTCTACGAGAAAATGCGCCTCTTCACCTTTCTTCAGCGGTGATCAACTAACTCGGGTTCATACCTGGGGCGGTAGAATTAGGGTTGGGATATCACTGGCCGGTGACAGCAAATAACTCCGATATGGCTAGTCGACTGTCCCTGGCTTTGCAAGTAATACCTACAGATCCCACCCCTACCGTCTTGGAAAGGAGCAATTGAAGGCCTCGCAGGTCAAAGGTACCCACGAAGTCAACCATATTACTACTGCATCTCACCAACCAGACGAACATTCCTCCGAAGCAAATGCAAATTCCACAGACTGAAGGCGCCGAGCAAAAATGAACAACTGCTGCAAGATGTCATTGAAACCACCGCTACGCAGTTCACCGGATCCATGCGGTGAAATAAGCACGCTTTGATAATGGCGAAACAAGCCGACGTTTGCTATTTGCAGCGAACCACCTTTAAAGGACCTAATCAAAGGATGTTGCAGGAAACACAGAACAAGTAGATGATTGCCAAGACAGAGGAAAACCAACGATAGTAAGGATGAGGTGAAATGAAGAACTTTGCAGTCATCTTGGTATTCTAGGAGGGTGCATCTCTCCCCCTGGAAACCCTATACACGCCCCCTCCCCATTCAATGCCAAATCAGAGTAAGAATGCATCTGGTCTGAAATGGTCCTCCTAAAAGGGCACTATTAATATTGCATCATGTCAATGTTCCGTGACTTTGTACTGGGAAAGGACAAGGGGCGTTTCGAGTGGCCATTTCCGCCCTTTTTGCTCTCATTAGTCACGCAAACCGAAATCACGGTTGCAGAAGACCTGGTGTTCCGTGACAAGACGAAGCGTTCATGTTGCCAGCCGCACTCTCCAGATAGCGTTATACTTAACTCCAGCCGCTGTAGGTGAGCAATCCACGATTTTATTGGTCAAAATGTCTTCTGATGTCCCCTCTGCTTTTCTAACCTCCTGCCCGTCATTTTAGTCCCATTCAGAATCTTTAATTTTCTCTTAGCTTATATCTTTGGCGTTTATAGTCCTCAATTCTGCTTTTCATTCCACCCCTCCTCCTTCGTATTGTGTTGTCATAGAATTCCTCACCTTAATGCCTTTGTATGGACTGCTTACAAATAATTACACGCTTGGCTAAATAGCCATGACAACCCATGTCTAGCTTTTAGCGAAATATAACTGCGTTTTTAAGCCATTCCCAAGAGGGCGCTTGACGTGCGTCCTTTAACTCCTATAATTCCTTTGTTTCGGTAGTATTAATTTTTTTTCATGTTTGGTTTGTGTTGGTGGTGGCGGCAGTGGTGGCGGTGGTGGCGGTGACGAAGAAGAAGAAGAAGTGGTGCTGACAGATCAGGCTGCGGGACATACTTTTCCCGTTGTGCCTTTGGGCACAATCTAGAGCCTTCCTAGGCAGTCACATAGCGACTAGTAACTTATAAAGCTAATAGAGGACCGACAAATTAAGGAGAGAGTGGAATGGCTATTTCTAAATTAAAAGCCGTCATCAGCTATTCATATCCGATCCAAAGGCTGAAGCACCCGGGATGATTGGCTGATAATGACTAATACGCCATTCTGATTTCCTTTCTCCTTGTCAGTACACACGGTCTACTTGTTTTTTTTTCCTAAAATCATGACCTAACTTTGGGCAGAATATGCAATGACTTTTCTCCTACCGGCGTCACCAATGTGCGAGAGTTCGGCCCTCCACAACTGGCCACACTGCAGATGAGGTGGATACAAACTGGTGTCGGATTGACTCGCAGCACGCGTTAATCGGGCTGCACCGAGTCCATGCAAGTCCAGCACTACTGTCGTGCTGGGGCGGAGTTTAGTGATACGCCTAGACGAAGACCTTCACGACATGTCAGCCACGTGGTGAAAGTCGTCAGCATCACCGCAGGCGAGAGGTGCCCCAAACAGTCTGTGCAGTTCGTAGCGCCGTGGCATGCGTGGGTTCTCTAAGGTCGCTGACGCACAAGCAGGTATGTGGGTACTAAGAGGACGTACGGGCCATGAAGAATCGATCGTCACCACACTGGCATCGAGCCACTGCTCGGCTCAGACTGAACAACCCTACTGTCGGAGAAATCGCAGATCATGGAGCGCAGGGTCGAACCCTTTAGGTGTGAAGAGTGAGACACAATCGCTGGAACAGGGGCTTCATTAGCCGGCTTCTTGCTCGAATCCATCATCAGAGACGAAGTCAGATATGGGAAGTAGATTGCCCAGGTGTTGCCCTATGTGTAGAATGTACTTGGCATGACAACTGCATGCTGCAACATCTGGCCATTCAGACAATTATTGCACCACGAGCAATTATCCGCGATGAATCCGGGAGCAGTCAATTGTGACAGTTCCGTAGTGGCCCAGTATCTACATCCTATAGATGCTGCAAAACCTGGACAATTCACTGCCCTTACTTGACTCTGTCTCTGATGATGGATTCGAGTGAGAAAACCAAACATCAAGCTATTGTTCCAGTGATCGTGTCTCCCTCCTCGCAACTACTTCCTGGAACTCGCCTCTGGGTTCCTAGTATAACTTTAGGCATGTCCTCAAACGCGTTAACAGACGTCGTCGAGTTAAAAACAAATGCTGCCTTTGATTATCCTCTCTCCATGCAACAGAAGAGCACAGAAAAGATAAACGCGATAGCCACCAAGGGACATCTTAAGTTCACAACTGCTCATGAAACTTTGGTTTTGGTTCCTTGCTTGGCGCCTCAGACCGCTCTCTTCGATAGACGTACTTCTAAGAAGGAGACGTGGCGCTAGCCTTCAAAGAAGCGTCTGATCTGAACAGTATACGAAACTCACCAGTTTCCTACTCTTAAATGAAAAACGCTGTCTAGTCAGTTGTTTGGCGCAAAGAGCTGAAGCAACTCGTTCGGCAGACAGCATCGAGGAGGAGCTTAGAAATACCCCGAACCTGCTTGGCCTCCGAGGCTGTCTTAAGGAGGTTAACATCTTAATAAAAAGTGAGATTTGCAGACTAAATGATTTGTTTGTTAGTCAGCTTTTTGCCTCTCCGTCCAAACCTTCTTTTCGGCTTTCCTCTGCTGAACTCTGGAGGAATCTTAAGCGTCTCACTGGCCAATGTGGTAAACTGGCACATGTTGATGCTGATTTAGACGATCTAAACAAACATTTTATCCATACTTCTACTGACTCCAATCCCCCCACAAACAACCTTTTGTTACTACAAAGCGTTTTTTCTCCCGTGTCAGTGGCAACAGTGGAGAAACATCTGAAAAATGTTCGTGGTTCAACTGCTGCTGGGCCGGATGAAGTCTCACCATTTGTTTTAAAATACTGCTGCTCTCAGATTTCCCCTATTTTGACACACCTTATAAACATGTCCTTCATGGAGTCAAAGATCCCTGACATTTGGCGTTCAGTAAGAATTACTCCCATCCCTAAAAAGTCAGCTAATTTTTGTCCTAAATCTTTCCGTCCAATAGCCTGCTCTTCCGCTTTACTGAAGATTGCTGAACGAGTCGCTCTCGATACAATTAAGCCTTTTTTTCCTCCAATTTCTCCGACCCATTACAATTTGCCTATAAGGCCCAGCGTAGTACCCTAGATGCTGTTGCCCTTGTAGTACGTTCGGCTCTACGAGATTTAGATAAGGGCTGCCGCGCGTACGCATGCGCATTTCTTGACTACTCCTCTGCCTTCAACACCATCCCGCGCCATCTCCTTCTTAATAAAACATCCGCGTCTGGCTCTCCCGGCTGGGTTGTCTCTTGGCTTGAAGATTATTTTACTTCCCACACTCAATTCGTACAATCCGGCAAGCCGAAGTCTACTGTCCTTCCAAACAACTGCGGTGTTCTTCAAGGTGCCATCTTATCCCCTCACCTCTTTTCCATTCACACTGATGATTTGAGGTCACCAAATGACTGTCTGTACATCAAATATGCCGATGACATGGTTGTTGGTCATCCTCTTAAAAATCAGACACATCTCCAGTGTCTGAAGGATGGCCTTGACCATGTTGCAGCCTGGTCGTCAGATAATGGTCTTCAACTGAACCATGAGAAGTCTGTCCAATGTGTTTTTTTCACCTGCGACCATCCCCTAGTTCTCAATTCTCAGCCGTCCTTCCCAACGAGGTATCCTCTTTTCGGTACCTTGGCGTAACTCTGACATCGAATCTTTCATTCTCCCAACATATCGATGCTCTTTTTACAAAAATTCGTAAACTTCTATATTATATTCGCCGTTTACGTTCCTATCACACACCTCAGGCCCTTATCTGGCGATTTATAGAGGCATGTGTTCTTCCCCTCATCCTTTATTGCTCTCCCGTGATTTTTCCAGCCTTGCTTTAAAAAGGATTTTTTTGATTTTTAAAACGTATTCTCCGAATGCTCTGTTCTGCTGCTGGTGTTTCTTATACTGTTTTTAGTGGATTTGATAGCAAAACGGCACTTTTACGACAGTCAAACAATTCGCTGGGCGAATCCTTGATGATAAAAACCCATCCCTCCACTCTGAACTGATTGCTGTGAAGTCTTCCCGTCCGATGCGCCGAGGCTTTTCGCCATATAGCATGCCGTACAACGGCATACCAGCTCTCCGTTTTTGCCATTTCTAGCACGCTACCTTACGTGTGAAGAGACTGAAATAAAAAAGCTCAGACTAGAACTGTCTCTCCGCTAGATGTCCATTTTTTTCGACTCTTTGATTCTTGTATATTATGTTTACTTATCCTATTATCCTAGTGAATGGAGCCGTTTATATTTTTGCTGAAAATTTTGAATGATACTTCAAAATAAAGCGTATTCCTCTCTCTCTCTCTCTCTCTCTCTCTCTCTCTCTTCATGAGAACGGATAGCCTGACACGCTACCACGCTGGCTGCCGAAAATAAAACTGTTCCCAAATGTCACCTGCGCGGGCTTTCGAAATTGAGCCGCCATTTTTTCTCTTCTCCATACGTACATGGGTTGGCCTACTTAGCGCATTAGACAGTGCCATTTACCAAATTTTGTTTATTTTAACTACAATAATGAGCACATTTGCAAACGACGTTAATCACTATTTCGACGAAAAAAATCTGGCCTATTCACAGATGACCGTTCATGATGCTGATAGTTGCAACTTTCGGTCACAATGAATCGCGTGTTTTATTTCAGTGTTATCTCCTTTGCGTACCATTTTTGTCCATTGTGAATAAAGGTCTTTTTGTTGAAAATTTTGAACTGATACTTCTAAAATAAAGTGCAGCTCCATCTCTCAAGCTATTTCACGAACCTTCCGAATATCGAGGGTTCCGATATTATTCCCTGATAACTTCTTTAACGCGGAGACAGTAAGGATAGGTTGCCATCTCAGACCAGTTCAGTGTACATTTACTTCTTCCTATGCCCCGATAGAGCAGGTCATCTTGATCGCACTAGTCGGCGCCTATGCAAGAGATGATGAGAACACTTCCCGGCATGGTTGAGAAAAGGCAAAAAATAGGACCATAAACGTCGCCATTTTCGCACACGCTGTTGATTCCGGATATTGTGTGGACTCCAAGGCAGCTTTTCGTGTGCAGATGCCACCGAGCTACCCTAAGTCACTGGGACAGCAGCGTCTGTTGGCAAGAGCTGAAGCGGCTGCCGTCAGGCTACGAAAGTCGGTCTTGTGCGCACGAAAGAAACTCCTGCAAGCATCGCGCTTAGCATGGTCAAAGGTCGACCAACTGCATCCAACTCTTCGCCCCCTCCACCCTGACATCGACTCTTAATGGCCCTCACTACCTACTAGTACCCTCATGTCCGCTTGTGTGTCAACGACCTTAAAGCGATTTTCTAATCTCTGAAATGTTTTTCTAGACCCTGCTCCCCTGATAAAGGTACTGCCCTGACGAGAATTCAGCGACAGTAGATGAGTGAGTAGTTTAGCGTACATTTGGTCTTGTTATTTTACTTTAGTGAGTGGATTTGATGCTCAGAAAGCCTGTTTTTCTAAAGAACACTGCATGTTCAATCTTACACTTTGAAGGAAAACAGGCAGGATTGGTTAGAAATTGGAGACTACTGGACATCCAAGAACTTTCCTATGCTAAATAATACCACAAAGCAAAGACCATAGCTTTGTACATTGTGCTTTAGAAGAATATTAATATAAATATGAAAGGTTATAAATAAACCCCTTCTGAATACGGAAATTTAGATGCTTATTAAATGAAAATCAGGTGAAGGCAAGCGTAAGGAATTGCATTATTTTTCAAAAAACATAAAATGCATTCGGCTTTATAAATTATTTTCTGCAAATTTCTGACGTTTTTTTTGCCAGCAGCAAATAAGTAGCCCCGCCATTCCACCTACAACATTTGGATGTCTGCTTAAACTGAATTATAAGGTTTCTTCCCATGTGGTCTTTAAAGCATTTTCGCTTATGTGAGGCCAGAGTTGCCTTTATTGTGGCCAAGTACATGTAATGGTGATCGGGTCACGTGTGGCACGCGTAGATGCGCTGCTCAACTTTGTCAACAGCTGCCATCGTAATAAAGTGCGTAAGAGAGGTGAGAGTGCGGTAGATGCTGCGCAAGTCATCGGTACTACGTATGCTCCGTGGGGTACGTGATGCAAATTGTCGTTTGCTTAATTATAACTATCACATGCAACAGAAAATATGAATAAAAATTTATAATTTACTTCGTTTTGTAGGATGGAAACTGACGCAACCTGTCATTGGATATAAGATTTTACGAAGACACAAATTCTTACAAATAAAAGTAATAGGAAGATAGACTTTACACAGGCATGTAAATTCGATGTTAACGGCTGGACGATCGGAGTCGGTTACGTGTCCCCCTTCTCACACAGTTGGCATTGCACATAATTTCAGGAAAGGTCCCTACACCCCAGCTCTAACCGCAAGTCCAACACCAACTCACCCACACCATAACAATTACCATAAAACCGCTCCTAATCTTAACTCGCCCTAATTTTCCCATAATTTAACGCAAAAGTGCCTATTCTCCTGTTCTGCCTAGAGGCCATGTAAAACATTTTAACCGCGTGGATTTCAAGTGGAGTGCTGTTGCTTTCAAAAAATTCTGATTGATTGAAAGCATGTTTAGTCAACAGGCGTGGCATAAAATCTGGATTTTGAAACCTGCCCATTTAGAAGCGCACTGAAAAATAGTGGTTGTGATCTTCGGCCCATTGGGTAACATGCTTTCCCGAAGACACACCGGATAATAGGGGTCTGGGGGCTCCTTTGCAATTGCATAGGCAGTGGAAGCTGTCTGCGGCCTTCAGTCAACAGGCGGAAAGCCAGCTTTAAGGACTAGTGTCAGGTCAGTGGATCCTATGAGATTGCGGTTCCGGATCGCAAGAAAATCGATCAATAGAAAAGACGACATTAAGTGCAACGTATGGTCTCGTGAGCCTTGATGCTCACCTTTTCTCCCACCTCCCAACTGATGGCACACACAGCCTTCCCGTAGGAGCGGTTTTGGACGATGTCGGAGGCTACCGTTGCTACAGTGACCATTATGAAAATCAAATTGGCAGGGATGATGTTCGACTTCCTACCAGCGTACGGTGACGAGACTGGTCGTGCAGGCATGACATGATTCGTCCGGTTTGTGCATCTACTTGCACATTACTGGCGCTGCCCTTCAGACCAACCCTGCCATCATGGCTGGCCCGGCATCAACCGCGGAAGCTACGTTCGATCACCTGATTAACTTATCCCAACAGGCCCTGTTTCAGAAATCGCGTCTACTTCTTCCTACCTGCGGCTACTGTGCTTATGAGGCATTGAGTATAGGAGCTGCATAGCCTGCATCCAGGTCTGTCGATTCCTGAACCTGCTCTACAAAAGGAGGAAACTCTTCCCTAAATAAACATAGAAAGAGTGCGCACGCCTCCATATGTTTAATAGAGATAAAATTTGCAGCACAAATCTCCACACATAATCGATCATGGCAGCGAGAAAGGGGGCAAGGATTACTTATATGATCCACAAGCAGGACATGTGAATAGGAACACTCCACTAAAGTAATAAGGGTGATCTGCGAAGAATTCCAGGGAAGGGAAATATTTCCGTGTTCAAAATCGTAAACTATAGTCATAATTTTAACTCTTACCCTATTTTAACCTACAGGTAACATGAAGCGTGACCTCAAAGCTACCCTTAAACTCAATGGACCCTGAAATTAAGTGCAAAGCCACCTGCATTACGGAGGATGCGAAATGCCAAAAGTTAAGGAAGATGGCTAATAATTCGCAAACTGCCATCAACATATGTACAAAAGGCATTGCAATGATAATGAAGAATCTGCAACGAATTTAAAACTTAAAGAATATGTGAAAAGTATTTTTTCCTTGTTAAGAAATACTTAATTTTTTAAAACAGCGGCAAATACTGAAAATGTGAAAAATCGCTGTAAATGCGAGGAATTTTCAGGTTAGCGATATGAATAGATCTATCATTTCGTTAAATTTATTTATAGCTATTTCTGTTATTGTTTCAGATCATCCTTCAAATACCAGTGAATATTTCACGAATTTCACTCTTTTGAATTGATAGGCAATAAATGTAGGCCATATTCTATGTATTTATAAAACCTTCAAATTAAGATATTTCCTAAAGGCTTTTACTAAAGTAGTAAACTTTTAGATATAAGTTCTAATGGAGATGGTCGTTTGCGTTTTATTTTTAGATTTACTCAAACAAAAAATCTCGTTGTCGATAAAAATGAAGATCCACAACAAGTAGGCAATTAATATGCCTAAGATCAATTAAAAAACTTTTATAAGTTACATTTTACAAAGCACGTTAATGAGATATTTCGCTGATGAATGTATGTGGAAGTTACCTTCTTCCAAGTTTAAGGTGAAAATGTTGAATTTTGCTCGGTTTTTTGACTACCTTAAAAATAAGTGATACATTTCTGTTGAAAAGTGTAAGTAACCTTTACCAGAACTGTGCAGTTTATGGTGGATGCCACATAATGCAGTCGGTTGGGTGGTTAACGCGGCCCAGATGCGAAAAATTCAGGACTGACGAGTGATGAGATCTTCGGTTGCACCCAGGTCTGGCCCTTTCTGTTGTTGGTTCGAATACCGTCGAGGCCGACGACATTTTCGCCATTGGGTCAGTTCAATTTCCCGACTAAGTAACTCTCAGCATCGACGGCTGTCATCTCGGAAAATGAAAGCCCAGGCCTTCGATGAGAAATCAATCAATCGATTTATCGATCTGGCGTCGGCGTACAGAGGCCTGCACAGCCATCTCTGGACTGGCGTCACTGGTATCTGATTGGGCCCTACCCCCTCCTCCTCCTGCTCTTCTTTTTCTTCTTCGTCTTGACTTCAAAGCAAACTTGTCGGTACGTCCCCTATGGTAACTTTCATTGACCTATAGTCACTAGAGAGGAAATCGGACAACCCTACCAGCAGCTCGTACCAATTCGTACTCACCTTTCGGATAGGAAGGCCCAAAATGAAGGAATCCACGGCAGCGACGGTTGGCTCTACGAGATGTTGGCCGTTGGGCTTGTTCCAGTCGGACGCGATCTTCGCCAGAAGAGAGTTTGGAGCGATGCCTAGGCCGAGCGAAAATAGAATAGAGAGAGCGAGAGCCGGGGAGGGAGGGAAGGAGGCCAAAAGGCAGTAAAGCGATAAAAAGGGGCTTTTTGGGGTTTGTTTCAAAGAAAAAAAAAGATGAGGATGGGTGCCGATTAAAAGCCTAATCAGAAAGGTCCAGGCCGAGGGATAGGAGTAAATACTTGTCAAGCCTTTGATCCGACCCGACATGGCTCACACTACGAACCGGTTGTTATTGGTCATCATAAGTTGCAACTAGGGCATGCGGATCATTGACTTTCGGAAGTCCGAGCGGTGAATGCCTGGGACGGTCAGATAGACGGATGGTTTTGGCCGGTCAATGGATGGATATTACCATCTTCTGCAGAATTGTGTCGAACGGCGGATGACATCCACAACGTCGCAGCGGAGCTGCATTTCTTGCCTTTTTATAAGCACCCAGTGAGACCAGTGTCTGCAATCCGTCAAAACCCTAAAGTCTACTTATTTCACAGTTAGACCTAACTGAAGTTCCTTCCGCTATTCCATACCTTTGGAAATGCCGGGCAACCCGCAGCTAAGACAATAGGCTGGCTGCATTCTACTGTGGCAGCTGCAATCGCCACGAAAGGAAAACAAGAGCTTTGTTAGCCTGGCTTTTCGGATTCTCACTCGAATCCATCATCAGCTAAGGGCTTTGGATTGCCAAGTTTTTGACGAGGATTTTGCTAGGCCACTACATGCTTATCACAATTGACAGCTCCCGAGTTGCGCGTGATGCGATAGTGGTCTTACCCGCCTGATGTTGCAGTATGTAGTTACAATGCCGTTGCTGCGCGCCTGTCAACATTATCGGCTCCCACGCTCATCACACGTGGCTGCATGTGGGGCGATGATGGTTCGCAGTCGAATTGCTGACGGCCGGATTCCGCTATCTGTCAGCTATTAGGCAATTTGGCTCGCCGACATTGGCACCAGGAACAGTGGTCATCCGCACGTTCTCAGCGTGGCTAACTACTTTGCACAGGCAAAGTCTCAGCACCGAATATGGCGCAGGCAGGTCGTTGCGCTTATTGATTGATTGAGGCCTACGATGCACTCGGGAGCTGCCAATCGTTATAGGCACGTAGTGGATTAGCGAAATTCTCGGCAAGCAAAACCCTTAACTGATTATGTCTCTGATGATGGATTCGAGTGAGAATCCGAAACGTCAGGCTAATAAAGCTCTTGTTCCAGTGATCGTGTCTCCTTCTTCGTAACTAATTCGCAGATCTCGCCTCTTCGCTTCTATTAGCCGACATAATTAATGCAACACGGTGACCGACAGGATAAGCGCCTTTTTTCGCTCAGCCTCAACGCAGGTTTGCCCTCTAGGATACCGAAAGCGTAGGAAACGGGTCAGGTACTTGGCATCCGCGCGCGACCAAACGCGTGGGTCTCATTTAGACAGATAAACCGCGGGAAGGAGAAGGCGGAGAGGGGACGCAAGGATTGCCGCTAAAAGCTCATTCTCAGCCGGTCAAGCAGGATTAGGAGACTTTAGAAAGGCAGACAGACGGCAACACCCGCTCAACCAGGGAAGACCACGGAGGATTTGGAAAAAAACCAAAAACACGATCAACTGACAAGCAATCTCCGCTTCTAACGCAATAAGCCGATACATACACGTGCGTAATCGGATTACCTATCCGCGAACAAAAGGAGAGATGGACAATCAAATTCAAGTGATGTCCGCTCGCTTGACAGACAAAATTTGATAGGCTTCGGGAACACGAAAGCGGCAGGGGTGAGCAGGGATCTGCAACTGGGTGTGAGGGGGGGGAGGCAGGCAGGGATTCGGAGGAGTAGATTTAGTGGCAACACAAAACATTAAACAACCTGCACTGCAAGTGAGTTGAGTAGCACAGAAGACTCGGAACCTCATCTCCCGAACGGCCTCTGTGACTGAGGTCCCGAACAGTCGCTGGCCCGGTCTCAGAAGGAGACCACAGTGCAGACAGACGGCCAAGTCGGGGTCCTTGCCTACAGCCCTGAGGGGCAGAGCCCCCTGTGAGTCCTCTTCACTTCTATCTGGCGGTGATTGGCTGGGCTCAAAGCCTGCTTCAGATTTCTCAAGTTGCGATTTTTGACAGCTTTAGAAGTGAGGAAAACAGCGGCAACAAACAGCATTAACAAGGTCATAAGTCAAACAGTCACCAGAGCCTGAGACTATAAACTGCGAAGGAATGACGGCAGTGGGTCCTGATACTCTGGCTTGAAATGATTCCAATGGTCCGAATTTATCAGTATATGCCATACGAACTTGAATTTACGACCGTTTGAGACGGAGTTGCGGTGAACGTGAGCGAAAATAAAGGTCAGACATGCACGAAATCTATTGGGTTTTCCCATAAGCTCATGCGGCTTCCAATTAATAAAAATGCGATCATGTTATCTTTTGTATGACGTATTCATATTATATGTCATTTTGTTTCTCTCTTTAAGATTTTTTCTATACTTCATAATCTTAATTAGTTTTTTGATTACTTACAGCTCAAAGAAAATCAAGTTTCAGGTTGAAAAATGAACGCTTCTGACATTTTTAGGGGAGTTTAATAAAGGAATCAGAGCAGTGAATACCACCAGAACACTTTGTGCTGTTTACGGAGCAGATTGTACTGCTGAAAGAACAGCTGAGAAATGGGTTGGTAGTTTAAAATAGGGCAATTTGTATATGATAGACTCTCTGCGCTGTAGAAGAAAGTCGGGCTTCGACGAGGATCAGCTTAAAGCAGACCACTGTCAAAAATTAGGGAATTGACCACAGATAGGTGTGATGCGGCAAATCAACAATAGTCCGACCTCTGCAACTGATGGGAAATGTCCAAAAGCTGAGGAAGGGGAAATAGTTTCGCGTTTGACATAAATCACCAGCGGGCCCCTGCTTTCCTCCCTAACCTGCTTTAGCCGGATGCCAGCTCCAAACCCATGCAAAGTAAATTTCTCTCCTGTTTCCAACTCACGGAAATGGTAAAGGATGATCACTGGTCAGCCGTTCTCAGTGGATGGGATAATTACTCGTCATGTTCTCGTCAGGTCTTCTCGTGACGTTCGAAAAGTTGCAGCAAGTGTACGGCAGGGACCACCGGATGAAATGAGTCGCCGGTGCAAAACGCATCCCCATCGGGCGTGTCCAACCAGTTAAAATTCCTTTTGGCGGTCAACGAAAGCTCGAAGGGAACAGGTCCCGAGCACCTAGTGCTAACGAGCTCTGAACAGAAGTTGCGAAGAAGAAGAAGAAGAAGAAGAAAAAGAAGAAGAAGAAGAAGAAGAAGAAAAAGAAGAAGAATAAGAAGAAGAAGAAGAAGAAGAAGAAAGAAGAAGAATAAGAAGAAGAAGAAGGAGACTTTGAAACAAGGACGCTGTTTGCTAGATACCCAGGATTCGTACGCAAACCCACCATCCGAGACAGCAACACATGAGGGCAATAGACGCCAGAAGGTTACAGTATTTTTAGGACGCAGTTGCAGTGCGACCACATACCTATCCAGAAAGGCAGTTCCCGTTTCCATCGCAGAGGATCCCACCTGATGCTATGATGGCTTGATCGTCCGCATCCGAATTGTTAGTTGTCCCAAGTTAGTTCTCAACGTGGTATTATTGGCCGCATGATCCTTAAGACATTTGAAAGATAAATATGAATGCGGAGGTCATTGGTTTCGTTGGTGGACTGTGGGTCAAAGACTCCTGGTTCAAGGAGATCACGGTCCTCCTCACTGCTACGTGCTAGGTCATCCGTGTCCAGGATAGCCTCACAGTTCTCCAAAGCAGTTGCTTTGCTTGTATCTGCACCAGATGCAGCAAATGACTTCAATGGTTTCCTGTCGTGGCATAGACTTTCGGAGTTTCTTTAATTGACGCTCGCGTGCAATCGCAACCCCCCCTTCTCTGGTTATGGACTACCGCGTGAACCCGAAACGTAATTCGAACCGAGTCCCTGTTCCAGCGACCAAGTTTCAACAGTCACAGCAAATTTCGAGTCTAAAAGCAATATTTTGCTCGACAAGTAGGCTGAAAACGAGAAGTTACAGAAATAAAAGGCGCTTGATGAGGAAAGTCCCCTCTGCCCATCCGGCGAGCATCGTGTCAGCCTGTAGGGGAGCATGTCTCACTGGTTTGCGCACCATTCAAACTCCCGAGCATGCCAAGTGTTAGCATCGCGCATTCTGCCTGCCACCTCAACTTTGCCCGGGTCTTCGCTGCCCAGAATGCGCGCTTAGTCAAGTTGACGGGATTTTCAGTGATCGCTCATAGTATCTGCGGTCAGGAGAGTAGAATTACGCTAACGTTAGCCTGGATCGCGCCTCATGTCTTAGAGCGCGCCTCGTCAGCCAAAAAAGAAATTCATTGCGGTGCGGTAGGCAGACTACAATAATTGTAATGGTCGTGCTACTTCATCTCTCCCTCTCGGGGAGTTAAACTTAGTTGGGGGAGGGGGGGGGGGGGGGGCGAGAGGGGGACACGACCTACCGGCAGACAAGTGCGGGCATCTTGGCAGCAACCCGAGGCCAGAAGGTGCGGCGTTCTGACGGGTAGGTGGCCCGCTCAGCCACATGCTGAGTAATGTTCAGGTAGGCCTCATCCAAACTCATCGTCACCATGCCCGCGGAACCGCCAAGGCAGTACTCGGCAAGGATTTCACGTACCTTCTGGCTCACTGCGGCGTACTTCGCGAAGTCCGGAGGCACGATGACCAGCTGGGGGCACAACTTGCGACCCAGGAAACCGGGCATGGCCGCTCGGACTCCATACCGTCGGGCAATGTAGTTGCTGGTTGACTGAGCAGGAGTAGGCAAAGTCAGTAAACAGCAAGCTGGCAGACAGAATACAGCAGTGTTAATTGCATCGAAAAGACGATTTCGTTTGGATGTGCACTACGCAGTGCACGTGGCAGTGGCGGACAGAGGCCCAGACCGCGGCGGTAATGTATTCAACTGCCATTGAAACCCGTTCAGGTCGCAATGAATAGCCGTATTACGACATGATCAGCCAGGCCGAATAATCACATAAACAGTTGGCCGACATCAGTATCAGTATCAGTATATTTGAGGGAGATGTAGGTGAGTCATCTTTGAATTCCCTATTTGTACATACGAGTTGTGGTATCAAAAAAATAGTATCTCGATATGTTGGCGAGGCCAAACATAGTGGAACAAAGTTGAAAAAGAGCAGACAGTGAAAAAAAACTCCCGGTGATATTTAGGAGAAAAAAACTGTCACCCTTGGGAGGGGGGTCCAACGGGGGGGCATTTCGGAGGTCACATGATGCTCCATTGCTGATTGCAGCGTCCGTTGAGGGATTTCAAAGGCTGAAATAGATGTCCAGATCATCCTCGGTCCATTGCGGTTCGAACCAGGGGATAACGTTCATACACCTCATGGACGACGGACGCCAGGTCCAGCTGATGCGAATTATGTTAGGACATGTTAGGACAGACTACTGCAAGAGGAGACAGATAGAGGAAGCGCAGACTAGAGGATCCATTCCCTAGCATAAATTGGCGTATTTCAAACTAATAATCAGTCTGAGGGGCTTAAACCTACCACACCACGCTAGGGCTTCTTGGCTGCGAAGGTCGCCAACTGACGGGCTAACATGGTCCTACGCCCAGTCAGCCTGCAACTGCTTCTTTTAATAAGGTTTGTACGGCACTCTCCGCGTGCGAAATATGAGCCGCCCTTGCAAAGCCCGATACTTAGGCTCCCGCGCCCTCTTCGGTCTTCGTGAGTTGATCATGACAACGCGCCCAGTTGTGGGAGGAAAGAGAGTGAGGAATATGCAGCGAAAGTCGACTCTCACTATAATGCAATTCACGCACAAGTGACCTTGCTTGTTTCTAGTCTGCTATGAAGCACGCCGTGGTCATCGTCGAACTGGACGACCGAACTATCTAGCATGCAGAGGTGGCCATATCATGTGTGTCACGCATAGACGGGCTGTTTAGTTTTATCCGCATCAGTCGTCTTGACACTTTACCGCTATCGGATAAATGTTAATAAAATAAAAGTTAGTGCGATAGATGCTTCGAAAGCCGGCTTAAATATCGGCTGAGTCACGTGAATGTCACCGGTGTTGCACTGACTTCTTGGGGCACGCAGTGGGAGTCATCAGTTTCGATGACCGAATTGTCACGATATGGCCAATGCTTCATGCGTTGTCCAGCGTAATTCTAGAATCCTAAGCAGGCGTGCTGTAGGGATGGATGGAGAGTTCAACATCGAAAAAAAAAGAAAACAAAAAAAACCTAGAATCCATCCCTCGGGCAAACCACCCCCTGCAGTAGTCATTCTAACAGCAATGGCCTCCATGGTTGGACCTTATAGAGGGCGAATGGCGCCAAAATAGGCAAATGTTCTGCCTACCCATGCTACCACCACACTAATAAATGGTTTTTGGCCAAACAGGAACAACAAAATGCTGGCTTCAAAACAATCGAATTGACGCCCGAGTTAAATCGGCAATTAACACACTAGGTGTCAACACTCACGAGACATTCAGAACACGTAAGGTGGAAAGCAGCATTTAGCTGGGCTTTCACGAATAGAGGCGAATGTTCGCATTCCTGGTTTGTGTGTATAAGTAAAGAAGAAAAGCGTTGTTCGCTCGCCGGAATCATGGCTTTATTCGTCTGAGCTTTCGAACTCTTACTGGAGTTAAGCGTCAGAGATAAAAGCAGCAACAAACACCAATAACAGTTACAGTGGATAGGGTTAGACACCAGTGACGCCAGTCTAGAGATGACTGCGCAGGGCAGGGCTCTGTATACTGGCGCCAGATCGATAAATCAACTGACTGAGATCTCATCAGAGGCCAAGGTTTAAATAAATGCTGGGCTTCTCATGATTCTGGCATGGGCGATTATATTTGTGGCTGTGAAATTAAACTCGTGAGCCGTTTCGTAGGTGTGAAAAGCCACTTGTAGTAAACCCGTGAGGCCCGTTACCTCCGCGACCAGTTTATGCGGAACGGCTATTCGAAGCCGATGTCTACGGAGGATCCAACCAGAACAAGCCCCTACTGAATTACATGCACTGTCATACCTCAAGGACGTGTCAGAAGCGATCGAGTGCATTGCTGCGGGACTAGGTGTTGGAATTGCACACTGGCCCAAAGCTACCATGCGCAGCAGGGTCATGAACTTCCAAGGACAGATTAAATCCTAATGAACAGTCGGGTGTAGTTTATCGCATCGCGTGCCGAAAATTGTTCCAGGACAAACTGGACGTATGCTGGGATGGCGCATACAAGAGCATAAACTGGCTGTGAGACGGAGTGACGGCTTATCACAAGTGGCTGCCCACACTTTCGAAACGGGTCACGAGGTTCGCAGCCACGACGATAATCGCCCACGCCAGAAGCAAGACAAGCCAATAATTGATTAAAGCCGGGGCCTCCGATAGGAACTCAGTCAATCGATTTATCGATCCGGCGCCGGCATAGAGAGCCCAGCGTAGCCGTCTCCGGACTGGCGTCGGACGTGTCTGATTGGCCCCCACCCTCTATAACTGCTGCTTGTTTTTTGTTGCTGCTTTTAGGTTTGACGACGGACTCCAGTAAGAGTTCGAAAGCTCAAACGAAATAAAAACTATAATTTCGGCGAGCGACCAACCGTTTTTACTTAACTAGGCTTTCAATACGGTGGTCTTTCTATACGCCAGACAACAGTACCTAAACACAGACTATATTCAAAGAAAATTGCATCGTAGCCATAGAAAGTGGTTCCCTAAACAAGGAGATAAGTTTTATTTTGATCTACTTCAAAATGCTCTGAGATCTCCTCAGAACTTTGACAAGTTGCTCGCATTCTCCATATTCCTGACCTTGAAAGATGGACATTTTCTCAAAGCTTCTTTTGCGATAATTATACGCCGTAAAGGAGGAAATAAGTCCACACATCCAAAATGTTTGAAGGGAACTGGAAGAGCATGTACATGCGTCCTATTAAAAAGTTCAGTTGGCTACCGATAAGAGAGTACACTGACAGTAGGCCAAACTAATGACAAGTAGAAAGTCTTTTCAGCGAAAAGAGTATGAATCATAGTTTTTTTCGGGTAGAGCTAAGCCACAAGTTGACAAGTACCTATACCAAAGTTATTGCCTATGCAAATAAGTGTCACAAACCAAAGCTGCCGAGGTATATTATTTTCGCGCATGCAAACCCAGATGCGAAAAAAAAATCATGTTTTCAAGACCGCATGGAATTTTTGCAATAAAATGCGGTGATAGTTTTAGAAAATTCAGATTTTACCACAAACTTTTAATTCCAGATCAAATGGATACTCTAAAAGTGCATTTCAAATGCTTCAACACGTAAATGTCACGCTGGCTATCGTGTAGACGGGTTGTGAAAACGGGTCATGGTACAAAGAATTAAGAGTAGATTCCGAAGTCTAAATGCAATAAGGAATTATATAGTTTCGAAAAAGACGATGGATGTAGACCTTCAGCTGATTCAAATCGAAAAAAAAGTATTTTGAAACACTTATAGGTGACCGTGATCGTATTCTGCGCAGTTATTCTGCATGAGAGTGCACATAAATGGATGGTGAGGTTTTTATTTCACGGAGGCCCATTAAAGCACAGTTCAATCTAGCCAATGGGAAAGGAAGCTTCTCAACAAAACACACCACATCGATGGATAACTTTAAGATTTTTCCTTTTGGTCACAAATAACTTTTACATTTTAATAACTAAAACGTATTTAGGCACTTAAAGATCGTGCGCTGCCCTCGATATACTGGATACACACACACATCAGGGTGATAGGCACAGAGCAAGCCTGTCCAGACTAATTATTACTGGCCTGCAAGGAAACTACAGCTGTCATATACTGGTCACCAAAATAACGTTAAAAAACACGCGGTTTACACGTCGCCTTCCAAAGAATTTCATAAGATCTGGCGCCAGAAATTCAATTGTGCATTGCACCTATAAAAAGCATATGTATTAGCGGAAAACGGCACAAAATTCAGGCGTCGGAAACCTAAAAGAGCTGAAGAAAGCAAGAGGGAACCAGTGGTGTGGGAATCATACGTCATAACTGGGTGATACACCATACTGAAGCCGGATGTGAACCAAAATAAAATTCCGATGCCCAGACTGAAATCGAGAGCTTCGATACCTTATCAAACGAACGTACTGCCCTTTACTAGCTAGCAGTAGCGACTGGTTCGGCCACCGTCTTTTTGTACTATGAGGACATACTGCCACTCACCGCAACCCCTGAAGCTGTCCGCCAATTGTGTTCTAGTGAGGGGGCGGGTGGTACTTTCGTTGAGGAAACCGGACGAAAATCGCAGAACCGCTCCAGTCACCAGAGAACCTGAAGGGGACCGGCAGTGAATGTCAGTGAAGCGGCAGTCAAAGTTGCACAGCCTCTCTATGCGGACCACACAAGTCTCGCTTCGTTGAGAATGTCACAACGAAGATCTTACGAGAGGATCATTGCGGTTCGGTACTTGTTCTAGAAGAGAACTGAATTACTATTGATCCTCCAGACCAAGATGTTCGGCGAGTCGCGGGTCCCCATCACTTCAGACGTACTAAAGTGAGGAATGCGCCCAACTGCCTTACTTGCTTCTCTCTGCCAACTATCAGTTCGAGCCTTTCGGTCGACTCAATCAAAGATAATTCGGAAAACCTCCGTCTCGACAGTTCGACCGTTGCGAAGAAGGAGACACGATCACTAGAACAGGAGCTTTATTAGCCTGTCGTTTCGGATACTCAATCGTCACAAATTCCTGACCACTAATTCACACAGTAACATCAGTTCGTCAATAGAATTCTCGGATAAACTGTCAAGTGACGTTATGGTTTCATTTGATGTTACGTCCCTTTTTACTTCTATTTCGCGGGGCCTGGCAGTCGACAGCATCGAATTACACCAACTAGACAGATACGAGGAACCGGCGAATCGCCTCTGAGACGACCAAATTTTCCAACATCTGAAGCGCGTAAGACGTAAGACATCTAAGATGTAATTCACATTTGACGGAACAATCCACTAGCAGGTGCTGAAGCGGTCCTACAACGGTTGGAGGCGCTGGTTTTCCGACACCACAGACCGAAATTCTTGGCTAGGTATGTGGATAAAACTTTCATTGTCATCTAAGATTATCAGTAACTGAAATTCAAAGAGCATCTTAACGCCATCTTCCAGGACGTACAATCTACGACGGAGGCAGAGGAAAACAACCAGTTGGCCTTTCTTGGTGTCCTCGTCTGCCGCAAATATTGTGGTCGCACAGAAACCAAAGCATTCAGGAAAGCGACAAATACGACGCAAGTACTGAATTACAACAACAACCACCCAATGAACCAAAAACGCAGTTGCGTACGGGCACTATATCAATGTGTGGAAACACAATGCGGTGAACCGGAAGACAAAGTTTCCGAATTACAATATCTTTGACGGGTGTTTAGAGCGAATGGCTACCCACGCCACTTCATCAACCAGTGCCTACGCAAAAGAGACCAAATCTGAACGGTCCTACCTTATGGCAAACTCCCTTGTACGTAAAGAATTTATCAGAAGCCGTCAGCCGCCTTCGACAACCCTTGGCGTTGGAGATGCACACAGACCGGAGGCAACCATACGGCGCCAGATCATGAGGCCAAAAGACTCACTGCCGCGGCAAGCAACATCTGGGGTTGTTTATCGGGTCTGGTGCAGTTTTGGGCAAAGCCACTATGTCAGAGAAACTGGAAGAATACTCCGAACGCGAATGGCCGAGCACGCAGCAGCAGTGAGGAGGAACGACGCCAGCTCCCAAGTCGCGGCTCATTCTCCGGGACCCAGCCACACATTCAAGTTTTATGAAGAGGGAATTCTTGTTAGAGGCGACAACCACGTGAGCCGCGAACTGCCCGAGTCATGGTTTGCCGACCCTCAATCAATCAATAAGCGCAACGACCTGCCTGCGCCATATTCGGTGCTGAGACTTTGCCTGGGCAAAGTAGTTAGCCACGCGGAGAACGTGTGGATGACCACTGTTCCTGGTGCCAATGTCGGCGAGCCAAATTGCCCAAAGAGCTCACACGGATGATGAAATCAGGACGCCAGCAACTCGACTGCGGGCCATCATCGCACCATATGCAACCACGTGCGATGGGCGCGGGAGCCGATAATGGTGGCAGTCCCGCTAGGGCACAGCAACGGCATGCTGCAACATCTGGCCGGTCAGACAATTATCGCACCACCTGCAACTATCTACGATGCATTCGGGGGCTTCGAATTGTGATAGGCATGTAGTGGCCTAGCAACTACATGTCCCCCCCCCCGAAGTGCGGCATTTTTAACGGCTGCACATCCCCAATACCGTCTGCCGTGCCCTGGACAGACTCCCATGTTGACTCGACTAATAGGTGCCTCAGGCGGCGAAGACAACAGTTACTGACCCACGCAGACGGAGTGCAAGCCGCAGGCTAAAGTGACCCGCTAGCTCAACAACGACGCAGCCGCCTTGGCGGCAAGCCTGGCGGAACCACTGTTGTCGATGCCAAGAGCAGTGGCGGTGGGAAGTCTGAAGACCTTCAAATGACACGCTGCACAACGCTTTCAGAGGAATAGAAAGCGACATTGTCTGACCACAGGCATGCGCGTGTACGGGGGTCCACCGTTCACTCACAAGGGCGATCGTGTTCTCGTTGCCACGGCGTACAGATCACGAATTCTTCGCTGTTTGGGGACAACTGGGCTGACGGCTCCAACCCCGATGCCCAGATCGTGGTAGGCGAATAGTACTACACGGGAACATCATGACATGCACATGAATTCACTTGGAGTAAGCAAGTCTGTCAAATTCGGGTAATGATAGGTGATGCATCATGAGTGTATGTTTGACGGACGCAAACAGACAATCGACTAGTGCAGGGGAAAGAAAAGAGAATGAAGCTGACATTCCGTAACCCATCCACGGCAGCAAAGCAGCGCATTGCTCACTATAACATAAATCTGAAACGCTTGAAACCTGACATCTCAGGTTGTGGCTCAGAAGACTGCCAACTGATGAGAAAACCTGGTGCATCGGACGGCTGAAAGTCAAGGAGCAATATTTACCCCTCCCCAAGTGACCCTGTTTGCAATGGCGCATGTGAAATCCGAGCAGCTCCTTCTCCATTTGGCTCCTCTGCCACATGTGTGATCGGTGATCACGGTGCGCGTAAAACACTGGCCTTGAAGACTGATGATTGAACTCACACCTCCAGCCAGTCAAGTGCGTGTGGAGTGATCACATGTGCCCCCCAAAACGGTCTGCGTGGTAGATGCACTGGACCAACACGGGGCCAAATCAGGGTCTGGCAGGCGTTATTATTTTGGGATGCGGTAAGCCCATAACAAATGCCGAACATGGGTGGTGCGCATGCCCAAAATGAGCACAGGCGAGTAAGGGAAGAGAGAGTGCGGTAGATGCAGTGCAAGTCAACTATCACTTGAAACGCATTCGCTCACAAGTCACCGTCCCTGCACCGCCCTTCTTTGGACTACTACGGTCAAACTGACGGAGTGGCCACACGTTGTGCGAGTATTTATTTATTTCCGTCTCTGACCGGCTCGGACGGTGGTTGTGTCCAGGGGATGGGAAAAGATAGTGCGCTCGAGGGCTCAGCGCATTTCGTCAGTAAAACCAACCTGACGCACCTGAAGCTACCACGGCTTTGAAGGCTGCCAACTGGTGGGATAAATCGGAGCTCACCATCAGCCTAGTGTATTTTTAAGCGGAGGGGCTGGTTGGCGGACTGAGAGTCAGACTGCAATGATTCCTTCTTTATGTGACTTCTATGGCACCCCCCCCCCGCTCGGTGGGACCCGAGGCAGGTGTGGAGGCATGCCAATTGGCCGCTCCGGCTGCGCCAGCCGCTTGAGCCCTCTCCTGCCTCCGGTCTTCTGAACTTGGTCATGACACCAAGCACAGATAGGGGAGGAGGAGAAAGTGTGGCAGGTTCAGCACAAGTCTACTGCCATTGTAATTTAATTAAAGCGCAAGTTACAGTCCCCGCGCCACCATGCTGTGGGCACACGATGGACCGCGTCGGATACGACAGTAGAACTCTCATAATTGGCAGACACTGGTGCGTGGGAGGGAGAAAAGAGAATGAGGCAGACCCTACGTAATCCATCCCTACGGCAAAGTTGTACATCCCTCACCATAATAAGTCTCAAACGCTTGAGCCTACCATATAGCACTAAGTGCCTGAAAGGCTGTCAGGTGATGGAAAAACTCAGTGCCCCGAAGGCAGAGAACCAGGCTGCAACGCTCCCCCTTCATGAGATCCGAGTAACCCCTTCAGAAGTCGGTTAAATCTAGACTGAGCAGCAGGTCGTGTGTGGCACGCGAAGACATGCCATTTAGTTTTGTTGGGCACTGATCCGACGCTCATCTTCGAATGTTTTGCCATTGGAGCAACAGTGTATGAGGGAAGAGAGACACAGAGAGAGAGAGAGCACTAGGTTCAGCACGATTAATTACAGCTGGGTCCATCTCGAGGGGCAGAGGTGGACGGCGGTGGCCGCGATGATGAAACTGCCGTGTGTGGACGCCTTTGCATGAAGCAGGCATTAGATGAACGCTTTTCACCGTGCCAGCCGCTGCACCTGGAGTCCTTACTTCTAGTGAGCTTGACGCCGGCTACCCACTGCTACCTGGGAGTGTGAATAGAGAGGAAGGTCGAGCCAGCGCCTACGTTCCTCACTATATACTAGGAGACGCGCTTCCAACCTTTGAGTACGGCGACGTGAAACTCAGTCCACCTTAGACCTGAGGATCGGTTAGCGATAGTTTCCCCGTACCAATATTAGCAAGTCTCAGACCGGTATGTGGGTGAAAAGTGTAGACTCGTCAGCCACTGCGTCCTCAATCACACTCACCTGTAGTGATTGTGTTGTTCCCTCGGAAATATTTCAGGCAATGTAATAGAATACGAGGGAAATGTTTTGGAATTCGGCCATACCGAAACCCATTACTCACTGCACCCCCGAGCAGTCGGCGCAACGCGAAGACCTCTCCGTTCTTCACCCTGGCACACTCATCGTGTCCCACCGGTTGGACTAACTCGAAAAGACAAGAGATACGATTGGAATCAGTTAACTGGCTGGGCAGATCTCCCAAGTCACACGTGCTACAGCGTGGTTGCTCGGTCTAGGCACCGATGAGGGGAGAGGACGGGAGCAGAGTCAGTATTTCTCCTCTGCTTCCTTTTCCGTCAGTCAAAGGTGTGGCCGCTGTGGCTAGCGCAGCTTTATGACGCGATAGGCGAGGACTAAGCAACAGACTGTCTATCCCTCCCCTCCCACGAAGAAGCTATTATCTCTCCCTAGGTAATGCATGCAACTCTGTGAGGACGTGGAACAGCGCGGATCACCTGGTTGGTCGACTGAGTAGTGTTGGTGGCAACATAAGAGATACAAAGCTGTCCGTATGTTCACTCGGCACACCAATTTTGTCCACGTTAATAACTGATGAGGCAAGTTTGTCATTCAAAAAATAGAAGTTATAAGGCAAAGCTGAACTGCAACGCCGCGACAGAATCGAGATGGACCTACTCTCCATCGTTGATTTCTGTGAGCTTGAGCTGGTTCCGGTCCATGCATGACTCAGATCAGTTGGAACAACAAAAGAGAACCGATTTTTTCTAAAATGCCTCTTCACTTCAGAAAGAAAGTCCGGGGCGGTCAAGGTTTGCTACCCAATGAAAGTAGGGAATGGACAGATAAATTAGTGGCCTATGAACTGACGTCTCATCACGACGTGTGATTGGCTTACCAGCATCGGCAGTTCGACCGTCGATTTCGACGAGGTCCACCGTATGCTCCACACCAGGTGGTGCAGGGACGGTGACTTGCGCGTGAATTAGTTTTAAGTGATAGTAGCCTTGCGCTGCAGCTACCGCACTCTCTCATCCTCCCCCACCTGAACCCGGTGTCAAGACAAAGTCAAGAAGACCGGAGATGGGAGAGGGAGCAGGTGGCTGGCGCGGCCGGAGCCGTCCCTTGGTGTACCACCACACCTAGCTCGGATCCCACGGAGTGGGAGTGCCATAAAGGCCACATTAAGAAGGAGCCATTGCAACCTGACTCTCAGTCCGCCAGTCAGCCACTCCACACAAAACACACATTGGGCTGACCACGCGGTCCGAGTTATCCCGTCAGTTAGCAACCTTCCAAGCCACGGCTTTTAGCGCACCGTGATAGTTTCAAGCGCGTTAGATTGTTTAGTGAGGAAAATGCGATGAGCTGTTGACCTCACTCTCTCCCCAACCCCCACAACCAGACCACCATCCGAGCCAGTCAGTTGTCTAATGTGGGAGTGGGCGCATTGACTGACGGATCGGCGTACCCGTCTTCGCGCGCCACAGCACGACCTGGCCCCCATAACGCACACACCAGGATGTACTTACTCAGAGGATATGGAGGAGCCATCGCCGTCTGACTCCCAGTCCACTGGTCAGCCACTCGACATAAACAGCACATACACTGGGCCGACGGCGTGGTCTGGTGTAAGCGTCAGATTAGCAGCCTTCAAAGACACAGTTTCTAGGAAACCTTGGTTTTATCAGGTACATTATGATGATTGTGAGGGTGTTGTCTATGTATTAGTGTATATGTATTACCATATGTATTACCATGTTAACATATTTATTATATATGTATTACCAGCATACTATTACTTCCCACGGCCAGTGGCTTCAGCCGTAGCGAGGGATCATCGCGCATCTCCACGGCCGCGTAGAAGGCATCCATGTCAACGTGGACTATGCAGTTGGTGAGATCACGATGGGATCTGTAGCCCTCCAGCAATTTATCCGCCTGTGGAGGTAAAGGGATCAGGAAGCCGAATGAAAAAGGCATTAACTGACAACGCAAACTCAAGGTACTCGCAGGTCTTTCTCCAACACAGCAAGTTATGGACGTGGAAAAGAAATCTAACAAAAAAACTTGCCTCTCTTTCACCAGCTTTGATGTCTTCTGGAGCGAGCGATTCCATCTTGACAAGCTTCTGCTCAATCTGTTTCTTTAAGATGGCTCCACGGCGGACCTCATTTTCAAAAAATTTGGAACCTTATGCGAGGGAGGAAGAGGCGTTAACAACGGGAGCAGTTAAAACTGATAATTTAACACATGACAAAACCCGATACTGACGCTGGGTAAAAAATCATCCACCCCTTCCCCAACTGTCGGACAGCATCATCATGGGGCGGTAACCACTTCGCCGCAAACCGAAAGATGGAGATAAAGACACAAAAGCGATTTCTCTCATGTGCATTTTAGGGGGAAGTAAGCGAAAATGCCACTGCGGTGGTGGACAGGAAGACGACTGTTTAGAGCGAGGAGCATCGAGTAATGTGACGGAACCTTCTGGCAGTTGCCGAGCACGGCACCAGAAGTTTCAAGTTCCGGCCCTTCGCTGTGTCGGTTTGGCATAACAATTAATCTATGGCATCTGCGCTCCACAGCGAATAACATCTTACGTTTGAAAGTATATAACTCATGATGGGAATCCAGATGATCCTTTCGGGTTGTACATTTTATGTATTCGTCTAAGTCGTGCCAGAAAATGCCCTTTTTCAGGCACAATATGTTTCTAATTAAATTTGGGCGGGAACATGTTAACAAATTTCAGCATAAAGCCACCTGTAAACTTATATTTGGACAAGATTCCACGCTGGATTAGGTTTATGAATCTTTGTCATTATTTTTTTATCGTAGAGAGCAACCGAAACACAAAATGTTCACCAAACCAAGCCTGTCGCTCCAAAACGCCGAAATAACGCCTACAGCCTGTGTTTTGTTTAAACGTGCCAATATTTGCCACCTATTTGCCAATACTCGAGAAAAGACTCACCATTAAACGCCTCTTAGCAATATCTGAGTGTTTATTTTCCCACGAAGTTGCACATTTAATATCGTGTAACGGTGCTTAAAACTAAGCCGTAGGGACGCAGTCTCTCTCTCTCTCTCTCTCTCTCTCTCTCTCTCTCTCTCTCTCTCTCTCTCTCTCTCTCTCTCTCTCTCTCTCTCTCTCTCTCTCTCTCTCTCTCTCTCTCTCTCTCTCTCTCTCTCTCTCTCTCTCTCTCTCTCTCTCTCTCTCTCTCTCTCTCTCTCTCTCTCTCTCTCTCTCTCTCTCTCTCTCTCTCTCTCTCTCTCTCTCTCTCTCTACCCACTATGCAATAACTATTTTCTTTAAAGTAGTTGACGTCGTCAGGCGACGTTAATGCAGTTCGACAGACAGACGACAATAAGCTTTCTTCAACCAAATCAAACAGTCGCCACAGTCCCCGGAAGAATAGATGCTAAACAGCATAATTCAATGAGGTGGGGCTGTTGGCGGGATTCGAGCGTGAGCCTCAAGGCACAGAGGGAGGGGGGAGACGAGTGACCGATGGGTAAGCGCCCATTTACCAGACTTCAAGATGTTGCGAAGGTAGAGACGCGATCGCTATAACAAGAGTTTAATTCACCGGACGGTTCATATTCCCACCCGAATCCATCAGCAGAGACAGACGAGATAAAACTAACGCTTTCCTGGCTGTACATAGAACAGAGGCAACTGTCAGGCGTCAGGTCGAGGCCGAAAGACAGTGCCACGCCAGGAAACGTCTGGAGTCGGTCACCAGATTTGGTTCAGTTGCGGACAATATAACTATGTTGGAGGAAACTGGAAGACCACTCTGGAGACGGATATCCGAACACCCAGCAGGAAGAAGGAAGGAGGAGGCGTGACGCCAGTTCCCATGTTACAAATAATGGGACGACCAAGACACACTTTTACGTTTTACGAGGCCAAAAATTCTCGCGAGAGCCCACAACTGCAAACCCATGAGTTGCGTGAGTCATGGTTCTCCGGTCCGCAGGCCATTAACAGGTGCGATGACCTATCATGCTCATAGGCTATGCGAAGACGGACTAGGCAGAGTAATTAGCCATGCAGGGAGGACGCGGGCGAGCGGCCCTTCCCATGAAAGTATCAAGGATTGAAATTGCTCAGCAATTATCAGGTTAAGAATAAACAACGGGGAGGGAGGTTACTGTAATTAACGGCTCCGCTGCGGTCAATCAAGCTATTATCGCAACCAGTAGAACTACCCGCGATTATTGCAGGGCAGCCAATTTTTATAGGTACGCAGTGATATAGCAACAACAGCATATAAACAATAAAAGACTAGCAAATCTTTGCCTGTTCTGATTCCCACTATGCGGATGGATTCGAATGTCAAACCGAAACATCCGGAGCAAATCTCTCGAGGAAACCAGCGCGTCCCAACTGCCGTCTGTTTTAGATCTACCCGGACAGTTCATGCGTGACCGTGTACGCCTACCCTAACAACTGAAAGTAGCTTTTGAAAGTGGTGCCTGGGCACATGCGTACGTGGGTACTCCACGCACATGTCGAGAGTTGCATAAATGGTGGACTTGGACGAAAATAAAACGATACGTGTCAACAAATGATAAACCGCTAGAGGACAAAATGAGCTGCTAAATGTCGATCTGATAAATTTACACAAATAACATGAAATTCGAAGTAAATAAGTACTTTTGGAAAGGGAAACAAACTGGTTCGACAGGTTGTCATCATCGTTTGACAGCTAAAATGTTAAACATGGCTGAAAAATCGATATTTCTTAGCCATTCCTGCCAATAAGCTCTCGTTGTGATTGGCTTTTATACTCTATTTTTCCTTGAGATTGCTGTGCACAGCTTCCAATTCGATGTGCCGATTAATACATGAGGCATCAGAGTGTATGAAATCGAGGGAATGTTTGAACTGCGCAGTTTTAGATGACCATCAAAATGGTCATTAGGTTTGGCGATGGTTAACGCAATAAATGCATGAGAGGACTCGGATCGCGTGCTCTAGTTTTCGCCGCTCCCCTGAGCACTAATAAGCGCTGTCGTGGGGACGTCTGGCAGCTAGGCCGGTCGAACTCTCCCTTGACAACTAGCCTATGAGGCAGTATATTTCCTCACGATTACTCACGTGTTCTAATATGTTATCCCCACATGCTCACCCCGAACTCTGTTTGAACTACCTACATTCAGTGACCCATCTTATGCAATGTCAAGCAGAAGTTGAAAACGCGTTTTGGATTAGGAGTGAGTGCTTAAGTGGAATCGTAACATTTAAAATCTAGGAGCATAAGGCTTAGATATTTAGCGCGCACCAGGATGCCGGCATTTTGAATCAACGTCCATTCGGCCTCCGGAAAAGTAATCACGTGATAAAAATGACTAGATAAAGGAATGTATGGTATTCCTTCCACTGAAGGCGTATAAGTTTTAGTCCGGAAACGGCAGATCCGGCGCAAAATTATTGGGGCCTCGGAAGTACGGAGGAATTGTGACTTATCTGCATTTTAATACGTCGACGCTCCCTGAGAGCTTTTAAATAAAAAAAGATATTTGCATGCAAGAGTAGTGAATCAACCTAAAATAACACTAAAATCTTAAACTTATGGGCACAATTCCTTAATAACCTATAAGGCATACACTTTTTGCAACCCTAGGAAAGCATCGAACATTAACGCTAATTAATTGTATATACAGCAGACGTCCAATCTCATGAAACTTTAACCGATATTTAAAGATATATATATATATATATATATATATATATATATAAGATAGTGTGGGGCTCACCGATCTGCTAAAGGAACATGCATGTTCCGTTGTGCCCTGGAGCTCAGACTAGAGCCCTCGCAGGCGGTCGCATAGCGACGTGTAGCATATGATGGAATGGAACCGACAAAGACAAGGGAGACCGGAATGGCCATTTCTGGCTTATTAGCCGTCATCAGCCAGTCATACCCAATCCCAAGTGTGGCACACCTGGGATTCGAACCCGCGACCTTTGGTATTTGAGTCGAACGCTCTACCATTGAGCCACGGGCTCGTTGTTTTGTCGGTTGTGATCGGGAATATGATGATAGTGTGGGGCTCACCGATCTGCTAAAGGAGCATGCATATATATATATATATATATATATATATATATATATATATATATATATATACGTTTACTTAAGTAGGATGGTACTATTACGCATAGTGCAGCAGAATCACTGATATTCCAGTGGAGGCAGAGTGCCGGATTTCGAATGCATGGTTCTTCGGCCGCCTGCAAATGGTAAACTCAGAAAAAATGTGCCTTAAGTTTAAGGCATTTTTCTGTTAATTTTTGATATTCTTATAAATTCAAATATAGTTAGTAGAGAATTTTGGCAGAGTTAAATAAGTCAATTAACCTAATTTTGAAAAAAACTCGGCCGCCTCAGTTGGATTCGGACTTACGCCAGCAAGGGGAAGACTTTAGTACAGCCAACGCTCTAGCTAGCTGAGGCTCCACCGGGAGCCATGAGTTCAGTCACCCAGAAATATCCATTATTGTACTATTTTGGTAGCCAATCACTGCCTAAAATTTCATACTTAAAAGAGGGTCTATTTAGGTTTAAAACGGTTTTCCAATTGCCGAATAATTTGGAACCTCATATGCGATTGTAAAAGCGTGTAGGATTTTTATTTTACAAGTTGTATACTTTGCGTGTAAGGAGAATGTTACATTCCAATTTTCGCATTGAGATGTCAAACAGTTTTGAAAAAATATTGTAAAGGATTTGGGTTATGTGGTATAATTCAGGAAGAACATTAATAAAAGGACAGATGCAATGCTGTTAGAAGGAAAATTGAACTGTCTTCAAAAATCTCAGAATTAAAAAGTTGTTTAAACCCGCAAGGTAGCCTTTGTTCGAGTTCAAAATTTGAAGAAAGGACGATTGACAATCGAAAAGTACAAGAACGGACTTTTAGAACATGCCTTCTACAAAATATATTTTAATTTAGAAGGGCATCAAAAATCAATAAAAAAGTGCCTACTAAATAAGTTGTCATTTTTTTCAAAATCCAATTTGGCGAACATACGTCTCCTTTCGGTAAATTATCTTCAGGCCCCGACATTATATTGCTACGGCAATAAGGAAACGATGCGGGCAAGTAGAAAAAAAACAACTGACGCCAAAATTTGGAGAGAGAGGCACGGGGAGAGCAGAAAGTGGAAAGTGACCACGGCAAGGGTAATTATATGTAGGCGGTTGGTTTGGGAGCCTTTGGTCATGGAAAGTGCGGGGGTGTATGAAGGTCATTTGTATGCGCATCTTCAATCCGATAGGTGGTTTTACCGGGGCTAATGCACAGAACTCCATGACCCTTTTAGGGCCTCAAATACCCCAAAATAGATAGCCAAACACCTTCGGTTAAGTGCAAACAGCTTGGGATTAGCGCCCGGGTGTCACGCCAGCCTTATCAACTCGGCGACTAGAAGTCCCTATATGCGCAAAATTACCCACCTCTCTAGAAAAAGTGTTTTCTCCTGAGCATAGAAGCCATGTGAATATAATTTGGCTTATTCCACGAAGTACAAAGTTTTTGAGGCCATTATAGTCGATCACCCACGGCACGATACCGTCCGCGTAGACGAAGTATAACAACTGGCGTATAGATGTGAATTCGACATGGTCAAGACAGGGTACGCTTGTTCGCGATTCCACATAATAGCTGAACTAAATTAGCTATTTAATAATAAGCCTTATTACCGAGCACCAGTGTGCAAGATAAACAGTTTTGAAGACTTGTTCTGGCCAGGAGAATGGATGCTGGTGGATAAATAATTGATTTAAATAACAGCAATAATACCATCGGTAGAACCATCGATAAATATACGTGACTGAGTCTGCTACAGACTAGGTCCACCTGAACATCTTTTAGGCCAGACGTAGGTGAAACCAAACTTTATAAGAATCCGTTACACTGAGGTTTGCGAAGCAGCCATTTCGTTGCTACCTAACTGCTGCTATCAATATTGCAAGTAGGTGTTACCAACGCTTGTGAGAAAACGGTGTTTTTCCTCGAAAGCATTAACAGTAGTATGCGTTTTGCAAGTAAAATTTCATCAGTTTTTATGTAAAGCGGACATTAGACGTGCTACTTCCGATCCTAACAGTCCCAATCGATGCCTAGAAAAATAAACACGCCTTCGTCTCTCAACAGACAGACGAGCGACAGCCAGGTCCATTACGACGTGCCCAGAGCTCGAATTTAATGACATCGGAATTGCCTGAAAATGAGATATGCGCGAGTTACCTGAAACCCAAATAAAGGTCTGAGGAGAGAAATCTGTTGAAGGTGAATGATAACGGAAAACTATGAGTCTTTTGAATCAACAGGTAAAATACGCTCACATTCATCAAGCCCAATAATAACCACCACTTACGGGATGTGGAGGAAAGAGAAGCAACTTGCGTGAAAATCAGATTATGCTGCTGATGATAATGATGATGAGGAGGGGAGGAAGTGGGGAGGAGGAGGAGGAGGAGGAGAAGGAGGAGGAGGAGGGGGAAGAGGAAGAGGGGAAAAGAGGAGGCGAACTTGTGCGACTCCATCCTCACAAAAATATGCAAAACTCAACCTCTTACTAGCATAAAGTACGCGCCCAGTGTGTGGGTGGCGACGCAAACTATCGTAAGAGCTGGCGCCGAAATTTGCAAAAGCCCTTGGCAGAGAAGAGGTCAAAGTAAAGATGGAGACACACAAATACCAAACACTGTAGATAAAAACCTTAAAAAGCCAAAATTGACATGTCTGATTTGTTAACTGACGTTCAGATCACGCATCGGACCGGTTGGGTATCCCCTATCGACCGTAGAGAAATCGATACAACTCCAACTCCTCGTGGCTTGGAGCTTCATCAAATGTCGCGGAAGGAAACCCATCCATCTATTCTTTCATCTTCCGCCACCGCCGCCACCACCACCACCACCACCACCACCATGTCTAATCGGAGCCAACCGATCCTAATTTCAGCCGCAGCTTCACATCAGACATAGCCGTGGTCATCAAACTGCAACTGACGAACTCGTGTCGTAAACTCAATGGTGAATCGAACTCGTCGCCCATAGATGAGCGATGCATAGCCATTCAGTTAATATCTACTTGCTGTTTGGGTAACGGTAGTTCGTAAAAGTGAGTGGTGAGGAACATGCCAACCTCCTAGGCGTGTAATTCCGCCCTCAGTTAAACACTGCCGATTAAAACGCCATGCAGAGCGTGGTCCCCATCCGCCCACGTTCACCTAATAGAATGGAAGATACAGAAACGGAGATCTGTTTGCTGGACACAAGACTGGAGTTAACGAGGCCAGACTGAATCCGATCGTTTGAATTTCAAATTCAATGTGCCATATTTGCAAAACTAAGCAACGATTGTTATTTTTTTTCAGAAACCAGTAATTCTGTTCTGACGCACCAGGTTACAATAGTACACCAAATGAAAGATCGCGTCAATCATGAAGAGAGTAGATTGACCCGAGTTTTTGGACGTGCGCCGAAGCACGCCTCAAGGACATGGGGAAAACAGCAAAACTACCAATCAGTGTGGCGTCGCAACCCAACCAATGAGGGTACTGACCTTGGTATCAGCAGCCAATCATGCAGTTGTTGCGTATCATTGCGGGCATATGAAGCATGGAAGCATTGAAACGATGATGTGAGGACCTGCGTCATTTTTTTGCTTCTTCACAAGAAGAAAAGAGATAGAGGGGGGGAAGAGGTAATTCCAGTGAAAGTTGGGAACAGCGTTAAATCCGAATTCGCTGCCTACACCGTATAGACACAGCCAGTCATCTCAAAGGCCTATTCAGCAACGTGCCATGCACACAAATTAATAACTGAAACAAGCATTCAACCCTCGTATAACAATCAGTCAAGTATGCCCCTAAAACGGGTCGGAGCTTAAATACGCTGGCCTAAAACGGGGGCCAGATGAGGGCATGGGATACGTTATTCGGGTTGTGCACACATAACAAATGCCACACACGGGAGGGTGTGGTAGCGCGTCTAGGCAAAACCTCGCGCTGCGTCAACCACCTGCGCCCACTCCCAACTCCGGTCTTGTTGACTGTCATGAATGTGAGGGAAGAGAGTGCGGTAGATGCTGCGCAAGCCTAAGTCCCTGCACCTACCCACCCTGCTGTGAGGCATAAAATGAACTCGTCGGAAGCGACAATCGAACTATCGTCACATGTGTTAGGCGGAGGTTTTATGTCACTTCAACCATTGCACGTAATCCCACGTCCAATCGAACTGCCTCGTACCTGAAGCCGATTCGATGCATAGATTTTGCACTGTAAGCAATGAAACGAGCCTTTGAACTCTCGGACGAGTTACAAATCGGACTATAAAGTTTGCCAATAAATGGGATGACTTCATGGACTAAGGGTTGATTTGTAATGACTTCCTATGGAGATTTTGTGTCGTTGAGAGAATAGAAACCTTCATTTTAGCCCAAATCATCTGCAACTAGGAACCAGAAGGCGCCTGACACGTGTATACGTGGATTCGGTCCAGCAAACAACTGCGCCCACGTCCATATCCAAACGTTTCGACTCCGTCTTTCCATCTGGATGAGAGAAAGAGCGAGTGAGACAGATTCGATCAACTTCTGCTCTGTTATGACTTCACGGTACCTCAGATATAATGGGTATAGACAGAATGACATCACCGACAAAGGCAAGGGAGACTTTACTGGCCATTTGTGGTTTATTAGCCGCCATCAGCCAGTCATACCCAACCCCAGGTTTTGCAACCCCTGAGCCGCGAACGCGCGACCTGTAAGTCACAAGTTCAACGTCCTTACCATTGGGCAACGGGTTCGTTGTCCTGTCGGTTTTCAAAGCGGGTGTGGCTGGCTGTTGACGGTTAATGTGACAGAAATGACCATTCCAGTCTCCCTGGTCTTTTTCGGTAATTATATTCTGCCTATTATACTAACCGCTGTACGGCTGCTGGCCGGGGTAGACGGTGAGCCCCAAGGCACAGCCCGACGAGTGAAACATTAACGCGATCAGTGAGATTTCCTGTACGACTAACACTGCCTTACGACTGACAAAATGGTACAAAACATGCGTTTCCAGGTTCACTAAGTGAATCAAGGAGCTTATTCGCTGGTATGTTTTGGGACGATTAGCTTTATTTGCGCAAGCCAACGCACACATACGGTACAAGAAAATAACAAATGATACGCTATGTTGAGGACTCTATATATTAATAGGTGCCTTTGGAAGATTTTAATAACCCATTTGACCCAATTGTGAAAAATGTGGCCTCAGAATTATTAAAATCCACCAAAACATCTAGTAATTAAGTGAGCCTATTAGTCATCTGGTGGATGCTAGATCAGGTGCTTAAGAAATCCTGCTTGGATAGTGTCAGCGAACTGTATCAGAGTTGGGGGATTCCGTATGCTGGGTGGGTCACTAGACCCAAAGAAGATTCAACTCACCGCTGCTAGTGGGGTCTCGTAGGTCAGGTGGTTAGATCGCTGGCTGTACTCACACTTTACCCTTGCTGTCTGGGTTCGACTTCCACTGACAACACCAAGTTTTTTACAAGTAGGTGCATATATTCCCGTGAGATAGTATAGAATTTAAATCAGAAATAGAACCCATCTCTTATAAATACCTAGACAGTGGCTATGTAGGTTTCGGTTCGTCAAGATATTCAATAAAACATCCACAGGAGGCCAAACAGAGACCGTAGACGAAACCATGTCAATGCAGTCCCAATATCAAAATCAAGATCCGAGCAAGCTAAAACGTGATGGGAGTGACACTAGCAATACTAGGACAGCCAAGTCAGGATGGATGGATCGTGCTTCCAAGCGCGGAAGCATAATGACAGATTGTGGTGTCTAAGGAGCAAACAGTCAACAGAAGGTTGAGAAATTAGGAGCAACTAATGGATGGGGGAAGGAAGATGGACTATCAAAAGCATCCATCCATCACCATCTTCATCAGACTGTCGATAGCGAAAGGACTTGGCCACAGGTCAAACACACCAAACAGAAGACGGCATTAATTGGCTAGTCCGCCAAGTCGTTGACCAGACAGATAACCAGCAACGGAGGGGTTACAAAAGAATCTGTTTTGGATAACTTCTTGTGAGGCAAGTGCGCCATTGAAGCATTGCGCGTGGTCCAGAGAATACCGCAGAATCCCCGGACGACCATAAAGCAGCGTCACTAGTCAAAATGATATAGAGTGCAATCCGACCAGGCACTCACTACGCGAGCGAAAGAAGTTCGCCCGTCGTGAACGACGAAGTTCACTGTGTGTTCCAGGACATGCGGGGGCAGGAGCAAGTACTTGGAGGTGAATTGCCTAATGGTGATAGCAGACTTGCACCACACGATCTCCTCCCTCACCCGGTGTCAAGAAGGAGTCGAGAGGAACAGCTGCGGAAATCAACGCAGTTGCCGCAAACTGGACCAGAATTTGACACAAACAAGAAGGCGACGGCTCGGATCCAACTGAGGGGGAGTGCCATATAGACCATACTGAGGAATTATTGCAGACAGACTCTCCGTCCTGAGAGGCGAACCGAGTTTCCCCGTCAGTTGTCAGCCTTCTAAACCACGACAGTAAGCGCAAGGTAGTTTAAACGCACATCGGACGGTTTACAGTAAGGAACTGCATATAATGTCTGTGGGAACGGAGTCCCGAAGGTCAACATTATTCTCTCTCCCAGACAGCAATCCAATGCATAATCAGGTCAGCCATTTGATGCAGTGATTGAGCGCAGGTGGCTGACACGACGTAAGCATGCAAATGGGCGTGCCACCACATTGACCACGTGTAGCATTTGTTCTGGCTACGTACCCCGAATGATTTACACAGTGTCCTGAACTTTCCTGCGTGTTAGTCCTGCTCATACACAGCGTGGTTGTAGGGGCCCCACCCTATATATGAAAGTGTGTTCACTGATCTTCTTAAGGAACAGGTATGTTACGTTCTGCCCTGGAGCTCACTTTACATCCCTCGCAGGCAGTCGCATAGCGACGTGTAGCATATGTTGATAAGGTGGAACCGACAAAGAAAAGGGAGACTGGAATGGCCATTTCTGGCTTTTTATCCGTAATCAGTCAGTCATACCTAAGCCCAAGTGTGGACCACCTCAGATTCGAACCCGTGCCACAAAATCTTCTGAGTTAATAACTTTGGCACTACCGATTTGCAGGAGGCAGTTTAGAAGAAGAAGAAGAGGAGGACGAAGAAACGATCGCTGAAACAACAGCAACCATTCATACAGTCGCAAAGGCAGTTGCGTAGAGGCGCTCCATCGACGTGTTGTGACCCACTGCAAAGAACCGGAGGATAAGTTTGCGAATTGCGATACCTTCGAAAGGTGATCAGAGCAAACGGCTACTCGCGCTACTTGTCGACAGGGGCATGCGTAAACAAGGTGAGAGACCGAACTGCCCTAGCCCCAAATTTTAGCAAGCGCTCCCCTACGTAAAAATATATATAGGAAGCAATTAGCCGCTTTCTCACACCACTCGGTGTTGGAATTGCACACCGAGCAGAAACAGCTATCAGGCGCCAACTAATGAGGCCAAAAGAACTGCAGACACGTCTAGAAACGTCTGGAGTCTTTAAACGAATCTGGTGCTGTTGTTGACAAAGCAATTACATCGGAGAAACTGGGATACTTATTCGCACACGAATAGCCGAAAATGCCGCAGCAGTGAGGTGGAAGGACGTTAACTCTCAGGTCACGGCTCATGGGATGAGACCCGGCCACAATTTTAAGTTTTACGAGGCCGGAATTCTCACACGGACTGACAGTTGAGTGAGCCGCGAACTGCTTGATGCTTGGATCCCAGCTCCATACTCTGTGCTGAGACTTTGCCTAGACAGGTTAATAAGCCATGCGGAGTGGATGCACGAACGGGTTTCCACTGAATATGCAAGGCTTCAAAAGCGCGACTCGGACCCTACACCAGTAAGAATGTCTTCAGTAGTGCAAAGACTTTGGCCCAGAAGATCCTTCAACAAGCAATGAGTGGACATGACAGGCGTTGTTTTTTTAAAATCTACCAGAAGTCCATGATAAGCAATATCGTTACTGCTCAGGAAGGTTGCGACGGTTATTTTTCACAAATGCCGTGACATAATTATCGCACGCGTGTTTGCTGTCTGCATGTGAGAAAGCTGAAGGGGCATGGTCAAGTTTTTTGCAAGATTTCAGCATCATCTAAGGAAGACGGATCTAGCCACTTATCCGCATAGGAATAGGAGATCGTGGAGCGGCAGGCCACGAAATCTGAGGAATAATTGATAGCGAACCGCTGACGACAGTAGCATCAGGACTGCCTGAATTATAAAATCCCGCATGACACAATGATATCCCAGTGACATGGCGACCATTACTGCCTTGCAACGCCTGAGGGGGCGGAAATGGTCCGCAAAACGGGCCCAGTGGTACGAGCAAATAGTACTCGAACTGAATTATCCATTCATGAAAGGGCTGGCAGCACTGGATACTGGAAAGTACGAACGTTTCTGAACCGCCGTATCCAAGGTCTGACTGTGCACAGCATAATTTGGATGCTCACTGCTGTCTGGATTACAGACTCAGACCCTCGGAAAATTATTACCAACGTCACAGCTGACCATTTGACTCCTCTAACAGACACAGTGTGGCCATCGTCCCCATCGCAGTGCGAACCAATTAACTGCTGGCAAGGACAAATATGGCCGACTCATCAGACGTCCCCACAGCATCAGCATCAATAGCTACAAGGATGTAGGCAATAAGGCAACGAGGCTAGAATCGGTTGAAATTCTCCCTTGCTAGGGCTCTTTAGAGTGTTATAGTGGATGAACAGATTAAGCCAGTTGATTATTCAAACGGTCACTTTACTGGATGCTTCGGGATTGATTCTCAATGAGTGAACGGCCAGATAATGTTGAATTTTGCTGACTCAAAACGGATTCCAGCACTGCTACAAATACATGCTTACCCGGTGTCTAAATGATGGCCGTATAGACAGTCAGATTAACTGCACTATAGTCAACTCAAGGTTCCGCAGCTCTATGGCAGAATCCCAGATGAGAAGGAAACGTGGAATGACCTTCTTTAACCGTTCAGGCATTTGGTGCGAATGCCAATTCATGAATCTGAGTCACCCTCCTCCCTCCAGATACACAAGAACATGTGAACGCACACATGAATTCGACTACGCCAACTCGTCTGTTCACAGAAGAGATATAACACATTACAGGAAGGAAACCAAAGCTTATAAATACAAATGCTCACGTATCCGAACTTCTCACCTTCGTCTTCCATTTAATTTGACAGGACACAGCATCTGACACCACACCCCCAATGCTAGGACTGCTATACAGAGAACAAAATAACTTATACACACGACCCAAATGATACTTCGTGGCTTTTCTACAACAGTGAAGCCCAAATGAGGTCTTTGTGTCCCAGTCACGTGGTTCGTCTTATTTTTTTTAAATTCGCGCGGCGATATAGAGTCATGAGCAGCTAGAAGTGTGCGTACCAACAGGCCCAGGTCGACCTACCGTCTGGTCACGGGCCATCCGTGGTCGTGAAGTACAAAGGTAAAGGACAACGAAGCAGAAGAATGTTTTTGCGCGCGCGAGAGAGAAAGTAACATATAGGGAACTTACCTTTAGAGTTTTCAAAAATGATCTTGTTGATAGTCTCTGCGTCAAGGCCCTCCATGCCGGCCTTGTTTAAATTGACACACTTCATGACTGCAAGCGGGGAGCAAGGTGATCTAATGAAAGAGAACACAAAGTTGCTGAGCAAAGGTTGTGAGCGACGGCGTAAAGGGAGCTTAAAAGACGCGTTTCGGCCGAATTGCAGCACATCTCTCGCCAGTAAAGCACTTCAAAGGTCCGGAAAAACGAGAATAAGGTATAGGGCAGCGCGCAGTTATAACCAGTCCCAAATGTGAAGCGACCTGGATTCGAACCTGGGATCTTTGCTAACTTAGTCGAATGCTCTACAAATGAGCCTGTAAGGGCAGGAGATCGAGTCCAAAGGCATAAAGGGACGAGCCTTTTCCGTAACTTGATCGATGGGCTCCACTCCACTGGAATACGATGTGGTATGTCTGTGGCTTGAAATCGCCACATAGATAAACGACAGTGCTGCCCAGGACCACAATTTTCTCAGGGTAGGGGGGGTGCCTTTACCTCTAGCGTGTTCCAAAGACGAGACCGCAGATCAGGCGATTGAGGCATTTAGCCCGTCTGACGAACACTGCGCGCTTGAATGTTTATTAACTTAGACAACTGCACTCATTCGGGTTTTATCGCAGCGAGAGCCGCTAAGTGACCGTAGTAAAAAGCTATTGCGATCAATCTCCCGACCCCCCTACGTTTACAATCCTCCCTGCGACGAATTTTAACTTGTGACGGTATCGAGCTCTCCGCGTCAAGCATTTTGATCATGAGGCCTAGCATACTGGCCGGTGCAAAAGTGCCGGCCGGCCAACATATGCAAACCAGCCTTAAGTTGAACACTCATCAGGTAACAGAATTTCGAGTTCTCTCTAGCTATGGAACAAAACCACTGTCCAGTCACGAAGGTAATGCAATTTAAAAGAAATAAGCACAGTGATACCAGTCCTCGTCTATAGTAAAGACCAAAGCAACTGTCCATCACTCTCCATCTCTCTCTCACTGTCCATCTGTCTCTCCTTCCTTCTCCAATGTACCAGCGACTGTCCACGCACGTCAGCCAACTGGAGATGGGATGCTCTTGACTAGTGAAACATCCAGCGAAATTTTACGTCACAAAGCTGCAAATTCTCGCAAACTCCTTTTTTAGAAGAAAACGTCACTAGACTAAAAGTTACGACACCTCAACTAAAGTTAGTTCACACACGGCGACGCGCTGGCGTTGTGTTTTAAACTTTCGCCGTCGCCAAGAGTCACCACTTATGCGGCAGAGACAATTTAAAATCAATTATTCTTGCTTAAAAAGGACTCTGAAGAAGTTCGATGCTTAGCATCCCTTAGTGGAAAACTACGCTTTGAAAATCCAGATTTTACTGTGGTGAGCAGTAAATCTTACTTTTGAGAAAAAGTTGCTGAGTACTATTCGCTGTTTGCTGTCGCAGGCACTACAATGGTCAAGAACAGTGATTTCCCCCGAGAAGACATCAAATTATTTAGAAAATGAGAGGATTTTACAAAGCATGGATCGCAGTTTCGATTGTATTTATGTTGCTGAATATTTTCAAACCTAAAATAGTATATATTAAAAAAACACGTGATTTCCCCACGAAAAAGAACGAGGAGATACGCCTTTTATTTCAGTCGAAAAAGCAATATTATACTACAGAAACGGTTTCTACCACAAATGCGTCTCGTCGGGGCTCGGACACGAATAAACAGTCAAAAACTTGAATGCAGAACGGTTTGCCCTAAAGCTAACTACATCAAACTCCAATTTTAGACGACTATTAAGCGCAATGACCTCTCGGTTCCATATTCTGCGCTAAGGCTTCACCTACACAGAGTACTTATTCACGCGGGGAAGACGCGGGCGTCCAACGATTCCAGTGACAGCGAGCCGAATTGCTGAATCAGCATCAAACCAAGAATCGAAAAAGGTGATGAAATTGTGTCAAAGATTCGGACGCGGACCAACGAGCGATCAGCGCCTCAGCGACGTACCCGAGACCTTCTAATTGTATTAAACACGTGAGGGCCTGGCAACGGCGTCCTGTGAATACTGTGCTTATTTAGCCTTCATCACTCTTATCTGCTGCTATCGTTAATGATGGGTTCGAGCGAGAATCCGAAACGTTAGGCCAATAAACTTCATGTTTCAATGCCTCCTGGAATTCGCCTCTTTGCTTCTAACCCGCCAAAATTCCCAAAGTCAGAACAATCCCACCCGTGGAATAAATACCGACAAGTCTCCTATTCAGAACTAACGGGATATTTGTACACGAGTATTCGTGAACGCAAGAAACTTGGAGGTCGAAGTTACAAACTCGTAACAGGAATGGGACAATATTGTGGTCCTTCTTCGAACATTCGCACTCTGCACAAGGCGATTTTTGAATTTGCCTTTCTTGTGTTTTTTTTACTACAAACGAGGCTGCTTCTACTAGCAACCGATTGAGTTCACTCGAGGTCTCTTCCATTTCCTCAAATGGTTATTAAAGTTGCACCGTGCCACGTAGCTGTTGAAATATAGGAGCGAAATGCTCTGCAATCCTCCAACCTGCCCTTTTCAGTAACTGATCGGACAACGAGCCTAGGGCTCAACGTTTAGGGCATTGGACTTATAACTAACAGGACCCGAGTTCGAGCCGCAGGGGTTACAACACCCGGGGTTAGGTATGGCTGGCTGATGATGACCAATAACCCAAAAATGGCCATTACCGACTCTCTTCCTTGTCATCAAGGCTCGAGATTGAGCCCCAAGGCACAAAGGGAAGAGCACGATTCGTAACACGATCGGTGAGCGCCCCACTACACCAATGTGCTCTCCAACATGAACAAGTCCGCCCACGCTCTTTCCGAAGGAGCTCCTGAACAAGAGGCTGGTTTCAGCACGAAACCATTTTTGCAGCTTAAGCTAATGGGTCCGTGGAACCTTTTCACAATGATTAAATATGCAAAGACGGATGATTTTACCCCCCTCTTTTAAGCAAGGCCGTCCGCACAGCTGCCCTCGCAGGGCTGATAAAAAAACGCTGTCATGTAAAATCCTCGGTTATGGAAAAACATTTTCGAGTGAAACCAAAGAATTGACTGTAATCGCTTCGGAAATTTGGGGCAAACCGTGGTGTGGGGGAATCAATTTTTTCAGCAGCTGACTTCTAAGAGCACAAGCAGGCGTCTAAGGACGACCTGGAGAGCATTAACCGCTGCGTCCAGGCTGAACAGGCCTAATGAGTGGTGCATTAGTTGTTGCCCAAGTCAGTGCATCTGTTCTCTAGTACAAATTCAGCCTGGTGTATGCAAGCTTGATTGTTGCGGTCACGTAGATTGCGCCCGCATGGCTCAGCGATTAATGTACTCGTCAATCTCTCCCTACCTCCTCCACATTCTCGAATAAAAACCATCTAGCCTATATAGTCACGCTTAATTCAATTTCTAAATGAACTCACCCACAACTACCGTAAACACGCATAAAAATCATGGCGATATATTTTGAATGCTGCGACAGAATGATTATTTGCCACTAACACATACTCCTAAACCTACAGTCTGATCCGCGAAGCATGCAAACAACAGTTCGACGCAAGACTCATCCGGTTATTGGAAGCGCAATTATCTTCGGTCGATTTTTTCCCATCCAGTGGAGGAAGACTGACAAAGAGATAAGATGACCCGGTTCTGCCGGGGCGCCAGAATCACAATAGCCGAAAATGTAATGCTTCTGATGTGTGTTGTGAAAACGCTTCACAAATATGCTGCTATGAAGGAGGCAAAAGTAAGTGTACAACTAGACAGTTCGACCATCGACTTCGACGAGTTCAACCGTCTCACCCATAACATGGTGGCGCCGAGAAGGTGACTTGCGCTACATCCGCCGCACTCTTCCCCCACGTGGGTTTCGTGTCATGACCAAGTCAAGAAGGCCGGTGAGGGAATAGGGCGCAGGTGGCTGGCACAGCTGGCACGGATCCAACGGAGTGGGAGTGCCATCGAGGTCACATTATTGAGGAGTCGTTGCAGTCTGACTCTCAATCGACCACTCCATACAAGAACAAACTGGGTTTACTGTGAGGTCGGAGTTCAATCGTCAGTTTTGTTAAAGGAAATATAGGCGAAGCCTTTGAGCTCCCTATTGATGCCAATGACACTGCAAATTAAAAAAAGGCCGACATATAATGGACGTTGGACAAAGGTTTATCTTCCCGTCACACTACAGGGCATCGGAAAAACAATTATAATTGACAATTACAATTGCAACCTTCCAGTTCACGGTTTTGGCGCACAGTGAAGCTCCGGCTCGGATCGACATGTAGCAGAGGAGACACTTTGAGGACCCAATGAAGACCCTTACCATTTACACGAGAGGTGCTTGCATTGTACGATGTTAGACGTGGCTCTGTGTGATGTAGCGGCTGGTGAAGAGAAAGTTGGTGTGGTATGACCGGCGGTATTCTACCAGAGGCCTACATGGAAACGCATGTGAACTAATAGGCCCATGCGGTGAGTAGATGTGCGAAGGCGGTGCGGATAGGTGCGGTGGGTGTACGTTGGTGCTCTTGGCACTGGTTCGCCAACCTCTGTGCGATACAGTCACAAGTGGCCGGCCAAGTGAGGTGAATTATCATGATTGTGACCTACCTGTGTGTGTGGTCAGAAACCGCAACACCGAGTTTTAGCAGTGCGAGAGGCTGTGAGGCGGAACAGAGAGTGCCTGCCTCCATAATACAGGTGGCATTGCGCTAAATGTCAGGTAGCATATATATTCCCATGTCCTAAGGCTAAACCTAACCCAAACACCGCTATCAACTTTAACCTTAATTTCCCTTGAATTTGGCGCGATAGCCACCTATGTTTCGGGTAGTTCCTAATCCCTTGTTCTGTTGGGATTGCCCTACAAACGTCCCCTGTCCAAAGCAGAAGGCTAAGGTCAAACGCATCTCCTTCCTCGGCGAACAAAATAGAGAAAAAAAGTCAGTTCTGCAAACCATCTCATAATATCAATGCCCTTCAGAGCGCGACTAAGTTTAGCATGTATTCAAATAGAAGCAACGGTGGGCCAATCAAATTTACGCATTAAAGTTTATATTTTCCAAAGAATTTCGTCTTTTCTTATTGAATAACTTGGTATGCCTATATTCGAGTTCGAAACGTCGGATGAATAAATATCTGGTCCAAGAGAACGACTTCCCACCTTCTTCTATACAATTGCGTGGGCCTCGCATATTCTCGAACATTCGGAATACATTCAGGCGCGAAGCGCTTAGATGAGCACATCGTTGGGAATCCTTTTCCTGTCAACAAGCTTCGACGTACGCTCAACTGAGGTTACTACACAGGTGTCTAGACTCCAAAACTTTGCCGAAATGCCTCTCGTATAAATCGCCGGTCAACACCGAGCTAGTCAGACGAACGGTCTTACAACACGGACGCCGAATGATTCGGGCCTTAATCCAGGATTGTCATCTGCATCTGCGCAAGTAGAAAGAAACAATAGAGGAGGAGCAAACCAAATGCTTGACGATTCTTGGAGAAGTGCTAACAAATGCATTGCACCATAGCATTTCTTTCAGTGCCAGACGGATTCGCGATGCACGTGACGCCAAATTGACACAGAAGTTGACCTCGTTGAGCGAAAAGAATGCAAACATTTGCTATGCTAATGTGGTGCGCGACCTATTTTCCAAACAACTGACAGGAGAGCAAGTAAAAGTCCTGAGCCACGATGCATGCTTAAATACCACGGATGCCCAACCACTTGACTTGCAGTTGCGGAATATTTCATTCGTGAAGCCCCAATTACCGAGGAAAGCAGAAATCTGCTAGGACAGTGAATATCTTCCAGACGCTCTCAAAAGCAGAAATTGAAGCACTTCGAACGCTAAAGGCCGCCAAAAACATTGTCATACTTCCAGCCGACAAAGGACGGTCAACGATTATGTTGAACATAGAGGACTGCGTCAACAAATTCGAGACACTTTTGGGCAATAGGACTGCCTATATCCCTCGCGAGGATGACATGACGAAGACACTAGTAAGCAATATCAACAAGGACCTGGCAAGTCTTCGGAAGTCAAAAGCAATATGACGACCGATCGTCTCTCTAAGAGGCACTGCAACGTTTGACCCAGCCAAGTGGCTGTTTCAACGTCTCAAGTTTCTAACCCAGAGTTTCACATCAACCGTCCACCCAAATGAACAATTTATATGAAAGTTTCAGGGTATTTGACTTACGGATGAGGAAGTGATGGTATCTTTTGATGTGACGTCACTTTTCACCTCCATCCCACAACATCTCGCAGTCGAAACCATACAAACCCTGTTAGAAGAGCACTATAACGCGGCGGACACGAAATTCGAAAATAAGGCGACTTGTCTACCTCCTGAAACATTGCTTGAACAAATTCATCACCTTCAATGGAACCGTGTACGGCCGATCGTCTCTCTAAGAGGCCCTCTAACGTTTTTCCCAGAGAAAGCCGTCGATAGTATCGATAGACAATGCGGGTGGGATAAAGGTAAATAACTAGATCACGTCGAATGACATCGTCACCTCCTCTGCCTCTAATTCAAGATGTTGGATGCATGTTAAGAACTCATCAGCTGACTTCACTGTTCATTTCGAATCCTTGGTAAGGAAACAAAGTTGCTGGTGCAACCACATTGACAGCCCAAAGGTTGGAGTGCCACGTAAGGAAACGATGGGGCATAGGGATACTCCTGGCTTGTGAACCTTTGACAGGTCGTAGAAGCGCGCCATAGCGGCATCAGTGAATTTTGTGGCCAGCGCTTCTCTTCACGTGAGAGCTCCCCCCTTCCTCAACTTTTCGATCGTCTTGTTTATGCTGTTCACGAGCTTTTTAAGTCGCTGTAAGTCGATGGCACATCGGATTCCTTGCAGTTCAAGAGGTTACCCAGTTTTGCTCCGTACTTAACCTTATCCATGACGACAGTCGAGCGCCCTTTGTCTGCGGGACGGATTACGATGTCCTCTATTTTTCGTATTTTCAGAAGTTCTCGATCTTGTGCCTTTGAAATCGTCGTCTGACGTTTGTGCTGGAGGAGCAGATTTGCCACTTTTTGCCGCATGGCGTTTTTGCACTCCTAACCCGCATCGAACTTCTGGAGCACCTGGGGGCAACAGATATTAGTGCATAAACGCCATCATCACTCCGCTTAGCAATATCTGCACCCCGAGATATCAGTAAGGTAAAACATGGTCTTCGTAGAATAAATACGATCAAATAAACATAATCTAGTTGCAACACAAGCGTCAACCCTTATCGCCTTCACCTTGTTCTTATAAGAAACTGTCTACTTATTTGAACGGAAATTTATAAAATGCTAGTGGTACCCTCGCACTATCGAAAGGTGTGGCTAGATAATATTTGGGGTTTCGCAGCGCTGATTGATGAGCAGCCTGACAGTGATCCTGCTAATTCAAGGCCTTACATTCTTACAAGTTAACATAGCTTGAAGCTAAGAGAGCGATAGCTTGGTAGTAAAGACCACCCAGCCGGTAGAGTGATCTGGATTAGACACAGAAATGAGTTACCGATGTCGTTACGAGGCCATACCTCATTCCTTAACCTCGAGAAAATAAAAAACCTTGGACTTAGCCTGCTCAGAACGCTCTGCCCCAGACTAATAGTCCTATAGACTGTTTTTGTCATATGTGCCTAGTTTTCTCAGTTTTTGGTCCTAATTTCGTGCATTAGAGTATTAAAATTACACCAAGAAACCAGAAACAGCTGACAGACCTCGACGACGCTGACAGTATCATCATGCCAGCGTTAAGCTGTAAAGACCTATGAAATGCACCGTTACGGTTAAGTGACGTCGCTGCATCAGTCAGTTAACCCATCAAAACTGTGTGTACCGGTGTTAGAGTTGTGTGTGTATGGCCAGGAGAGGGCACACCTCAGGATTAGTATTTATCAACTTAAAGGGGTGGATAATTTCAAATACCTCGGATTGATACTGCTACGGAATGGACGCTGTAAGGTTAACATCGTCTCTCGAGTCGATACTGATCGCGGAGCTTCCGAGATCCACGATATCGATGTAGGCTAGATCAGCCACCAGTAAGTGGTGAAAAGCAAGGGGCCGGTCAGCGGAAGCACGCAGAGTGGACATGAAATAGCCGCGTTGCCATAGGTACCACAGTGAATGCTATGACTACTAAGTCGTTAAAAAGGAGATACGATCACTTGAACAAGAACTTTACTAGCCAGGCAATCCAATCGAATACCCTTATCTGACTCTGTATCTCATGATGGATTTAAGTGAAAATCCGAAACGGCAGGATAATAAAGATCTTGTTCCATTGATCGTGTCTCCTTCCTCATGACTACTTCATGGAACTCACCTCTTCGCTTTTCTCACCACTGAAGGTTTTAATATCCTTAGCAAAAAGAAAATAATGATATGGATGACAAAACAGATTATATGCATAAGCGACTAGCAAAAGGAACTCGTGTTTTCACTTTCCCACAGTACCTGTGGACTTGACACTAATGCGAAGTACTAGCCTACATGTCGCTGTTGTAAGCAAACCAGCCGAGGATTTGACCAATAGCCTGTTATGAGAAGGGTACCTACAAAATAGCTACCTTTTAAAAAGCGAATCAGGAACATAAATACGTGTCGGTAACACGGCTTTATATATTAGAGCCCCATGGAACATGTTCGAACGACGGTTGGTGACGATCGCTTGCAGGAAAAAAGAAGAATACAAAATAGCAGTAAGTACCATAAAAAATCCTTCGAAACCTTGCAGTTAAATAGTTTTTTCCCGAGAATCAGACATCCCATCACGAACTGCTGAATCATTACGGAATCGGGTGCTGACAACCCCTAGGTTAAGCAAGCACTGGTGGAGCAGATGGCCCACATTATAAAAGGTGTGGGAGGGAAAATGTACTGTCTGTACAATCGAGAAAGGCCCTTCTGGAGGATGAAGACGACAGAATAGCACCACCTATAAATTATACAGTCCGGTAATACAACTATAGGCAAACGCCGACACTCCAGCGTAGCCCCAAATGGCATCTGCCTTGGCCATTAGATCCACTTAGGATAGTAGATTTCCGACCTCCGAACGCTTTAAAGGCAAGCAAGGAAGCGAAAGAAACAAGACAAAAATGGCGCAAAAGAATTTAATTATGCTTTAAATGCACGCACTGCATGCCCGCAAATAGAGCAATGTTGAAGGAATGTCAGCCTTTGGGATAAAAGAAGAAAGTTTTCAGAGGTATCGAAATCACAGAATTTTCCAAGTCTTAGTAATATAAATATATAATATAGCACAAATACAATTACGCTTTGACTGGTTTGTCGTATATAACGTTCAACGACTGGTGGCTTCTCTTGGATCCGGGGTGTTCGGACAGGAGGATGGTAAACTTCGGCAAATCTGCGACCATGTTCCCAGTTATGTCCAAAGCGCGAAGCCGAGGACAAGCCAGTGCAGGCTCCAGCCCTTTGAAATCTGCGATGGCGTTCTGCCGTACAGAAATACGACAGAGCAGCGGTAGCCCCTCAATCGGCTTGAGGGTGGAAATGCGATTGTTATTCAAGTTTAAGTCGGTCAGGCATACTAAATATGCAAATGTACCAGGAAGGTAGTCAAGAGAATTGTTTGAAAAGTCCAATTCGGTCATGAGGGTACACCAGTCCAGACAGCAAATACGAGTAAGATGAACACCAGACAGATTAAGACTGCGAGAGTTTGTGGAGTAGGCCGTGATCAAGACATCCTCAGTTAGATGAGCACTTGCCATGTCTTCGTAGTACCGATTTCTTTGAATATCGACCTTCTGGAGAGTTGACAGCGCTGACTGTATTTCGGTAACTGCGTTTTCTGGACGAATATAGCGCAGCAAACTGACGTAAGTCAAGAGTGCCCACTTGTTTTTCGGTTCCATTGATAGCAGTTCCTTCACGATATCCAGTTCGCTCAGAAGGCATGCGGGCTCATGAACTGGTGAAATTATTGGATTTAGAAGCCGCCGGGGATCAAGCGCAACTCTCGTGAGAGACTCGTGCTGGTCTGGTTCCATGCGGCAGTAGAGCCAAGTCTTCGAATCTTCGAGAGCAGAACTATTGCGGAGCTGCCCTATGATTGAATCCTCTGTATAAACTGTCACAGATACAATGCACATTTCCGTGTACTGGTTGGGAAGCGCGAACCACCATACTGCTGACACATTGCCGGTCAGGGCACTGCGCCAACCACCAAAGTCAGCTGGTGTGTATTTCTCGATGGTGTTCGAGTTCGGATCTGAAATTGTCACATCAACGCGAAGATGACTGATGGCGGCACTTAACTTAGGGCTCGTAAAAACTAAAACAGCACGCTGCAGGGCCCTTGAAAGATAAAGTTCACGAAGGTAGGAATTTTTGTCCCCACGCCCGAGCAACCACCAATAATAGAACCAGGGAGCCTGATCCGCTGGGTCTGTGAAGATGGCATTGTGTACGAGATCTAGTTCATTCCAAGGCAATTTATTACTACTATGCTCTGTAGAGCCGAATTCAGAATTAGGTGGAGGACTAACCGGTGTGGCTGCCGTGCAAACGACGTCATCTGCACCTATATGTTCACTTCTGTAATGCCAAGCAGAGTAATTGCTGAAATTTTCTTCAAGGGACAGCGTCGTAAAATCGAGTTCATCCGAAGTCGCTACTTTCGAGTGTTGGACAACAAAACGTCTGTAATCCCAACAATGGAAATTTCTTTCATCAGATCGCAGTGCTACGTTGCAGAGGTCAAGTTCGGCATTCCAGTCAGGAGATGGGTGGTGAAGCATCACCCACGAACGATGGTGCCAGGTTGCATATGACTTTGGGTTGTTCACAAGACATCGAGATGTCAATAAAAGTTCTTTGTCGAAAACGCCTGCCCGAACATCAGCCGGAGCACTCGCATTTTTTGAATCTAAGAGAATTTCACGGCGATAATTCCATAAGGTGAACATATCAGGTGATTTTTCCAAGAGCTGCGACAACTCCTCTAAGGTTCCCATACTGTAGTCACCTTCATTGCGTCTAGCGAGAACCCTTTCAGTAAGGGCAGAGAACTTTTCGGCAGCTTGTAGTTTCTGTTCTTTTCGCTTCGCTTCTTGTTCCTGCGATATTCTGACTTTAACTTGTCCATGCATTTCCGTCCTTCGAAATTGTCAGCGTAGTACAAGAGAGAATCACTCCGTACGAAGAAGAAAAGGAAGTTGCGAAGCCTGATTGGTAGATACAGAATATGACACTAGCTTTAGCTTAGTCCACGTTCAAGGTCACGGATTGAAAAATAGTGCAGTTGAATTACTCCTTGAACCGCATTCATACTCAGTTTGTTGAAGGTATTGCTTGACAAACGGAATCAAATGTAAAAGCGACTCTTTACTCACCAAATGAAGCCCTTTTTGGGGTTATCTCGGAATTAATTAGTGTGGTAAATCTGGTTTTACAGTATTGGCTTCCAGCGTACATCGTGTCAGTTCGTATGACCACACAGCTGCTCCGACAGGCTGTGTCAGGGATAGAAACACATCTCGTCTGAAAGAAAGGGTTAAATCAAGCTGAATTGTAATAAAACCTCTCAAAAATCTTACACTCGCATTTTTTAACACCAATGTACTGTCCAAAGTAGATAAATTAATAGTCAACGTATGTGAAGTTCAGCCGACATTATCTCTTTGGCAGAAACCTGGTTGTCATAAACGTGAATAACTGCGAATTGGTACCACCAGGAGTTCAGTTATTTCAAAGGCATAGAAGAGGGTGTTGGAAAAGGAGGAGTTTTCATCAATTCAGAACACCGATTGCTTGTGTCAGAAAAAACCGAACAGTTTGCATGTAGCGCATAGACTATCTGGCTCACAATAAAGGTATTGGGATCACATGGCCTTGAGGTTTTGACCGTCTTTCGACTAACGAAATGTGATCACGAGGCCGAAGCTCGCCTGTTAGAAGACCTATAATGATTGGCTGCTCAACATCATGTCTTGATCATGGGTAACTCCAGCGCAGCGCACATTCACTGGAGTTCAATATACGCTGGCTGTTGACATACGCTTAGTGAACATGGCACTTAGATCATTCCTAACTGAGCATATCTTATTTCCCAGGAATGGTTGTGAGGGACAGCATTCAAACTGCTTGGACCTGGCGCTTAAGAAATCGATGGAAAGAGTTGTTGGCGTTTAATGACTACCCAAATTAGGTCGAAGTGACCACGTCTTATTTTTTTACTGAGAATATTCCATATTTTCGGTCCCTGGACAGCGCACCAAAAAAAGAAGAAAAAATGCGCGTGGTAACTTCGACCAAATGTCGGAGAGTAGTCCTTTAAAATGAGCCCGACTGAGCACAAAGGGATAACATTCTCTCTACCTGCGACAATACGGCTTTCGTAGGGAAAAATAGTGTGCTGCAAACTTACTTTAGACGATGCAAAGCTGGATAAAAGCTTTCGATGCAAAAGACACTGTGCATGTGGCCTACTTTGATTTCCAGAAGGCCTTCGATAGTGTTCCGCAATAGCGTCTGCTTTAAAAGTTCAGAATGTTTGGTATTGGAGGCAAACTTCTTACGTGGATCAAGAATTTTCTCGTTGGGCGTTCCCAAGTGGTCTGTGTAGGCGGAGCGCGATAAAAGTGCACAGTCATCGAGAGTGGAGTCCCACAAGGTTCAGTGCTCAGACAGATCCTATTTCTCTTCTTCCTTAATGATTATGTACAGGAATTGGACTGTGACTCTGCTGTGTTAACGGACTATATAAAAATCTGGAAAGGTATCCAAAAATGCTGCGGATGGAGACGATTTCCAAGAAAATCTTCGTCAATTGGGCGAGTGTTCCCACAAATGGCGCTTGTCCTTCAACTCAAACAAATGCACCCTGCTACGTCTGGGAAATCGTAATCAGTTCACTGATATGCAACCCTACTTTTTGAACTGTTTGCCACTCCAAGAAGCATACACACAGAAGGATCTTGGAGTTTCGATAAAAGAAAACCTGAAGCCTTCTACGCGATGTCGCAAGGCGGCAAAATCCGCCAATTCAATGCTGTACGCTATCAAGCGGGCATTTAAAGTTTTTGTATAAAGACTGCTTTTCTAAAGCCTTTGGTACGTTTTGTAAGGCCACATCTTGAATATGCGATCCAAGCCTGGTGAACGTGGACCCAGCAAGACTACAGCATGCTCGAAAGGGTGCAGCGGCGAGCCCAAAACATTAGTAAGAGTTAAAGGTGAACTGCTATATGAGATTCGTCTTAATAACCTAAAGCTCTATCCTCTGAGTTATAGGAAGTTGCGCGGAGACTTGATACAAACCTTCCGTGTCGTGCGTGGCATGGATTGCTACTCCTATGTGATGATTTTTTCCAACTGGCCACTACGAATAATCTCCGAGGTCATCAATTCAAACTAAGTGTGCCCCAAGTAAGATTGGATGAGATAAAGTATTTTTCACCGACTGTGTCGTGGAACTATGGAATAACCTACCTGAGGCGATTTTAATGAGGTATTGACTGGAAAACATGGACTGCACATGGAATGCCAGATAACTTCAACCACAAACTACTGAAATGGGCAATAGACAAGCTTCTCTGTCAGAACGTCACCTTTGGAACACGGTTGAGAGAAGGACAACAGTAAAACTGTCTTGACCTGATTTTTACATGAGATGAGGACAATGTGCTAGACCTACAGGACCGACCGCCATAAGAGTCAAGTGATCACATTACGCTGTGCTTAGAGTACTCACTGTTTTCCAAACCAAATTTACCCGATACTCAGGAAAGAAACATTTGGAAGGGGGACTACTCACTTATAAATAAATAATAATAAATTGTATATTTAATGCACAAAGAACCCCGTCATTTCAAACTTAGTATCGCAGTTTAAATAAATACAAAGTGGATAATTGCTGCACTATGTGAGCAGCCATATTAACAGCAGAAATGTACAATATGGTAGGCATGTACGATTCAGAACGATTTGCCATTTTTAAAACAATAGTCAACAATCTTTAACATAAT